>QXTE01000307.1:1255865-1318641 GCA_003942145.1 Platysternon megacephalum
AAAACAATAGGCTTAATTCTCCTTCCTCTAAACATCATGGCAATTAGCACAGGGTAATTTATCCATTAAACAGTTCAGCTACAGGTTACTACAACCTTCAAAGAGACATATAGACAATAATACTATTTCACTCAAGTATCATAAATGTTAATACTACTTTTTTGATCTTTGAATTAAAGTTATAGCAATAGACCAGACTTGTTTGCTGACATCACAAGACCTGAGCAAACATCTACCCTTGAGATCTCTAACAATGCAGACTTGCATTTCAAAGCTCTATTCATTTACCTATCTTCCTAACCAGTTCTTAAGGTTCATCCCTAGGTCAGGTTATTCTGTGAGTTAATTAACTCTTTCTGGCCCTGTCACCTTTCATGAAATATTATATTACACTCATAACGTCACACCCGGTACGGCCTTTCTTATGTTCTTATGTTCTTATGAAGATTACATTTTAAACGGTTATCTTACAGCATTCTTTGCACCTCTTCATTCACAGAGTACTGTGCTAGAGATAGAGTTGTGCCTTTCTCCTGCCCCATCACATTAGGCCATGTGCTGGAGAACTCATGATTGTCTGCTAGGGACTGAAATGCGATATTCACTTTTTTATTTACGCTTTCAGCGGAAACACATGTCAATAGTGCGGTTATTATTAAATAGCTTATCTGCAGTACTGCTACTTTCTCTACCTGTTCCACTGACAGGTGAGAAGACTCTTCCAGTTAAAAAAATGCAAGATTTTTATGCACTGAATTGGTTTAGTAAAATCAGGTGCAGGCCAAAATCACCGGCGCAAGAAACAAAACCTTAGCTCACTTCTATAAAGGAAAACAATATCTACTGCCCTGGAAGCTTCCATTTTTTTCTAACTAAGCCCTTTTTCTGATTCCATTATATGCATTATCCTGAGCTACACCTCTGTAACCTGCTTGTGTGCATAAAATGCTATAAAATCAGCACAGCAGTGACTGTACCTTTACAATACAGACAGTAGGTCATAGCTGCAGTGAGGGTAAAATGATGTAGTTCCACCAACTTCACTGGACCCACCTCATTTTACCCAAGCTGAGACTTAGCCCTAGACTAATTCAATTAGTTTAAGAGGGTGACTAACTACACTGAATTACCAAGCAATTTGGCAATTTTGGTTATTTTGTTAAACAAGATTCAGTTTAATAGTGTGGTGTGGGCCATGCCTTCTCTGTAGCACACCCTACTGGCCAAGTGTGGCACTACAGACACTGCCTCCCTCAGTTCCCCTCACCCAGGTTTTGTGTCTCCTAAAGATAACCACGGTTTAGCCCCCTGGTTGGGTCACTTTGAGTTAAATCCCCTTTCCATTCAGGCTAACAAGTCCAAACAAAAGTCCCAGACACAAAGTATTTTCTCCGTTCTTGAGCACCTCTTCTGCCTGCCCTAGGCTCAGTTCCCAGTCCTTTCGGGGTTTGGGATAGAGCCTTCAGTCTCCTACAGATCCTCACTCAGGGCCTTCCACGGAAGCCTGCCTGTTATTCAGGTGCAGCTATGGAATAGCTAAGCTGGTAGTTGAGTCCACATACCCTTAAAGGGCCAGCCAACCTGTCACCATGCATGTAAGCCTATTTTTCAATAGGTTTTAGGGTCAGATTCTGAGGCTTTTATTCAGGCAAGACTCCCTTTCAAGCCAATGTGAGTTTGAATATAGACTCCAGTGGGAGAATTGCCCTGTCATGGAAAAACTGGGGAGAAGTAATGCTGGGCAGAAGTTTAAATTCACTAAAATTTCCCCAATCATTCTCATTACCCCAGAAAAGGCTTTGCCCATGTCTGCCCACCTTGCAGATCCTGGGACACTCCACTGAAGGCTAATATCACCCCCATCTAATCCCTCTTCACCTCTCCAGTATCTTCCTCTCCCTCACCAGGAAGTGACTATGAGACAGCCTCCTTCACTTTGTCATTGTATTGGTTTGCTTGCATGGGCCAAACTCTATGTAACCATTGTACCCACAAGCGATTGAGACAAGGGAGTTAAACTGGCTTTAATGGTGATATGCCTAGCTTCTGAATGTAAGTGCTCCACATCTTACATTGTATCTTTGGAGAAATGTTTTTACTGCCTATATTATCAGTCAGTTGTCTTTCAGGACTTTGTTATCCATAGCCAATTGTTTTGCCAGCCCTGACGTGGAGAATACTTTACTTTACTTACTGTATGTAGCAACTTTCATTGGAAAATATTGGTCTTTACCAAAATAACACTTGATACTACACTGTGACATCCGTTTGAAATGCTGTTCTTTGCAGCAGCACCAAGGTAATTTTATAGTTGGGGAAACAAATACCTATCAGCTAGTCATGCCACCAGGAAGAAACTGAGTTAAGAATCTAGGCTAGGTTGTCTTACTCTTTATTGGTGAGCAGTGTCTTTTATAGACAATCTCAATTAGTGCTTTCCTTACTCTCATCCCATTTTTATTTGCTTGAACCTTTGCTCACTTTTAACCATTTAGGCTGAAATTTTGTGTGCTGGCTCTTTTCTTCAACCTCTGTTTTGTTGCCAATTGACCCACTCCAGTTTGGTTTCTCAGAATGTTAAAACTGCCAAAAATATTATTCCTGTAGTTTATGTGTCTGTTCTGTTGAAAGCTATAGCACCTCCCTGCTTTGGAGCAAAAATGTGAAATTTGGCAGGGATGTTACACTAGGAGCAGGGAGGTGCCTTATGCTATTCCTGTGGAATTCACCCTGACTTATCCATGCTAGTTGACAGGTATGAACCAAAGTAATGTGGAGGTAGCTTCAGGCTCTCCTGCCTTGTCAGATCACTGGGCTCTTTCACAGTCTACCACTGATTCCCACTAGCTTCTCTAAGCTCCACAGTCACACCTGTGTCCCACAAACGCTTTATTTGAATATTCATACTAACAGATTCCTTCCTTCTGTCACCCTTCCCATTGCTCTGAGACACCCTGAAGAGGGAAGATTACCATTTCTCACTGGCTGGAAATGACAGATGAAAATGCCCAGGATTTAAATGCTATGCTCTGACCTAGGGGAAGGTATGCTGGGCTGGGATCCAATAGGACATCTTTATTTCTACTCCCAGCTCTTCTGCTGAGTGTTAGTTTTGTGAAGATCGCAGCCATTTAACAACATCTCATACTCCTGCCTTAATAGGAAACAAGTTATCACTTCCCTCGCTTTCCAAGTGGGCTAACAGGTCTCAGTGTCACTTTTAGTTGAGCTAGTTATAGAACTTAGATTTCTAAAATGGTAGACCCAAATCTACTACATACTTGTGAAACCAGCTAGCAAAAAGTTTCTCATTTCCTCCAGTGGCTGGGCCACCTAGAGGTTTTTACTACTACCACCAGTCACACTTAGCTCAAGTGCTTCAGGTCATCAGTGGAGATCAAGGTCCAGCCTTGTTGATGAACCATAGGATGCAATTTCTATTTCTGTCTTTTGAAAACCTAGTAAGTTACGTACCAGCCAAATACATCTAGTGAGATTGCACTAGAAGCTAGCAGATGACAGAATTGAGCTTGGTCACAGAACCTCCATTTGTCTCCCTCTTGTTTCTGCATTTCCTCACACCTAAAAATGCAGATATTTACTTTTGTAAGTCCCACTAGGCACCTAAGTGAGTTAGGTGCTGGATTTGAGTCAATAGGAGTTAGGTGCCTCACCAGTTTAGATGCTTTTGTTACTCCCACTAGGCACATCTCTGCATTTTAGATGCCTACATACCTTTTTAATCAAACCCTTAATCTTTAGTTCCTTGGTCACTTTGCCCATGGAAAAATGTTTCTGCATGAGGAAATTAACCACCAATATTGTTAAAACACAATACGCTTGTTCCACTTAGTTCTCTTCCAACTTTTGTAAGTTGGGAAAATGGTATGTAACTTAAAGTAAGTTTCATGCTTCTCCAAACTTTGGTACCAATTTAAAACACAAGTGTTTCCTCTCACATGTTTCACCTCCTCCACCCACTTTGTAGAGAAACAAAGGAGGAGAGTAAAAGTCAAAAAACCAAATGAAAACCCTTTTAATCAAAGTTTTCAAAAATGTAAATGAAACATGTATGATGTAGAAAAGATGGAAATTGGCACCAATACTCAAGACAATATTTGTATTTAATGAATGCTTCATAGATAATATTGGTTACATTCTACCACCAGGTTAGCCTACCATCAGTCTATTAATAATAAGGTTGGTGCTTATAGAAAGGTACTAGTTGTTTAATTATAGGATGTCTACTGCCAGAGTTGGTTTTTGCTTCTAATTTATCTTGTTCAAATATTTCATGGAATCATGAAAGTTAGAGGTGTATTGTCTCCTTACTGGTATAAGATGGTTCTTTATGGTATTTCCTAGTTTCTCATACTGTCTCATGTGGCTTATATCACTTTCCTTAGATGACTAGTCCACAGTTTAATAGCTCTCACTGACAGGATCATTCTCCTGGTCTTCAGCCTGCGTTTTCCCTTTTCTATGTTGAAATCAAACCTGTCTAACTCAGTTTCTTCAGAAGTGTTTGTATTTCCAACTACTGACCATTTGCATTCTTGGTGTACAGCTTCGCTGGGGCTTATCAATTTAGTTTAATACTGGAAATAACACATTTTGCTAGTATTAGTTTCTTCAGGATAATAGAACAATATTACATGACTTTGGACTTGCATGTATGGCTTCTGCCTCAGGCTAGCCAGTTACACTGAAAGGCTTAATCTTGCAAGTTGCTGGTATTGCTTCAGAGAATTCTCTCCTTTAAGGATCAGGCTCACACACAAGATACTTCTTAAGGTAAATGCTAGATTATTTAAAGTTGCCAAAGGAGTGTTTTGCTACTTTGGCAAGTTTCCCTTATGTGTATCGATTAGGAGCCAAATTGACTAATATGCTGGTCAAGATTATCTGTTTTACATTAACAAAGCACATGGATTGCATCACAATGTACAACCAAAGCTACAGATTCTATTTAGTTGCACTCAAAACTAAACATTAGGTTGATATGAGTTGTCATGTCAATTGATAACAGCAAACAGTGAGCCAAGGTAAATTGTTATGTATGGAATTGGAAGGGTCTGGCTATTAAGATATTGCCTATACTCTGGTTTGATGCTGAAACCTCTGTTCCTTAGCTTTAAGTTTGCAGGTGACTGTGAACCAAGAGCAGTTGTTCAGCTAAGATGGAAGAAGGACAGGAGACTGTGGATATGGATTAATTAGTCCACAACTTTATTCCAAAATGTCAGCGTGTACCCAGAAGATAAAAGCGTACAGTGCAGGTAATTCCATAACTTATGTATGTTGGGGGTCGGGAGGGGCTACTGTAAGCCCTTCCCCTTTTCCCATCCTGGTCCCCAGCCAACCTGTTGCTGGGACCTTGCCACCCCACCTCAAATGAGGATTAAGGGGACTATAAAAGGAACAGGGGTCGCGGGTTGGCCCCCTGCCGTACCAGTAATAGGAGCCCCAAAACCCAATTTCTGCTCCTTTAAAGAATATTTCCTTTAAATCCTTTCCCAATCAATTTTATCTAATCACAGTATTCCTTCCCTATGGAGTACTTGCACTGGACATCTGCCCCATCTTACATAATGAGTTATGACATCACAGCCTAAACCCTGTTTTACATCTGCCCCAACTAAGTCCCCCGAACCTGCTGTGGGGAAGGCTAAAAATCTCCCACCTCACCTTGTTCAGTCTGGCAGGGAGGGAGAAAATTCCTTCCCAGCCCCTGAGAAAGAAGTGACTAGCGTAATGCCTACAGCAGATCATGACAAAACCTGGTATCTAGCTACGTCCATAGGTGGGAGGGTCAGTGCTGCTCAGCCTGGTCCAGGTAAAAGAGGGCTTTTCCTGCATGGGCATGGACCTAAATAGTTTCTCCTCTCTTTCAGTCACCTTGTGGTGGGGAGTGGGTCAGCATCCCATCACTCATCTGGTCTGAAGCAAGTCACTCTCTGGCTATCTAGCCCTCCAAGCCAGACAATGATCCATGTTGCTTAATGTTTGGTGAGGTCATAAGTGCAAAGAGGATAGATGTGCTGCCTAGGGATTTAGCAAGATTTTAAGTATGGACAAAATATATTGCAGTGTTGGATGTCACAGCTACCAGTGGATACGGTCACAGTTCAGGCAACTCCACCTGTACTCACCATCTATGATCCAACAAGGACACGGTCTCTGGGCTCCAGGCTCCTCAGCTGTCACCACTCTTGGGTGGACCCCTGTTTCTCTTCCTTTTGACTGGCTGAACAATTCCCTCTCTGCGCTGTTATTTCCCAAAAGACAGACTGTCAAAGTAGGCTTGCTTCACTTCTCTCCTTAGATGGTAGACAGTGTAATTGCTAACAGTTATAACTTACCACACAGTTCTTTCTGAGCAAGTACTTTTTATTCTTAAGGTACAAGCATTACTGGGAAAATGTATTAAACAATAAAAGAACCTACATGCAAGCTAATAAGCTTACCAGAGATCACCTCCTCACTCCAACAAGCTCTTTAGTTTGTGATTACTCCTTCAAATCCAGCATGGGTTTTTTCCTGTGTTCATAACAATTTTCATTGAGAACTAGCCCCTCTCCTAACTGAGTCACTCTTTTGACTTTGGGTAATCAAAGTAACAGAATAGGTAATCACCTGGACAAATGGTCACTCCCACTTCCTCTCAGGGTGAAGCAGCAGGGGCTGAGTTCTTAGGTGGAAGTTTGCAATTCCCTCTTCCCAAGTGTTCCTAGGAATTCCGGTTCACATGTGTGGTCCCAAAAGATCATCCTGGTCTGCTACATTGTATATCATAGTCTTTTGGGAAGTATTGTGAGTGTCAGAGATTGCATTAATCCTGTCCTCCTCCTAAAGAAGTTGTATACAATTGCACAATAGTACATAAACACTTGCATTTTTAATAAAATGAACTCCTAAAATACTTAATTCAACAAGGTTTGTCAAGATCACAGCAGAAAATTGCTATTACTGTCACAGATACACATTAAACTAGTGGCACATTAAACCAGTCCATGAAGGCTCAAATCAGAGTCTGTTTGGTATCATCAATTCTTGCATAGTAGTATTTACTGTTTCTTTCCCAGCCTTTTAAAATTTGGTGACTTAAGGGTGGAATTTTTAAAAGCACTCAAGACTTAATGGCTCAGGTTACTTTGGGGAAAAATGGTACTTATGCGCAATGTTCCCTCTAACTTTTCCCACCTATGTGCGGAATGAATTTTGTTATGTGCACCAATATGGAGGTGATGGGTGACACATCACCTCCATATTGGTGCACATAACAAAATTCTTGTGGTGGGGGTGGGGCCAAGGGGTTTTGAGCGTGGAAAGGTGAGGGCTCTGGCTGGGGCTGTGGGCTCTGGGGTGGGTCTGGAAATGAGGGGCTCAGGTCTCGGACAGAGGATTAGAGTGCGGGGTGGGGGTGTGAGGGCTCCAGCTGGGGTGCAGGCTCTGGGGTGGGGCCAGGGATGAGGGGTTCAGGGCTGGGGCAGAGGCTTGGGGTGCGGAGGGTGAGGACTCTGGCTGGGGGTGCAGGCTCTGGGGTGGGGCCAGGGATGAGGTGTTCAGGATGCAGGAGGGGGCTCAGGGCTGGGGCAGAGGATTGGGGTGTGGAGGGTGAGGACTCCGGCTGGGGCTGCGGGCTCTGAGGTGGGGCCGGGGATGAGAGGTTTGGGGTACAGGCTTCCCTGGGGCTATGGCAGTGAGAGAAGACTCCCCCCAGTGCTTTTCCCCTGCAGCAGCACCTGGGCTAGGGGGGAGAGGCGCCTCTCCCCTCCGCAGCAGCTCTGGGGCTGAGACCGCAGGATAGGTGCCTCTCCCACAGCCGTGGCAGGGCCGGGCTGGGGTTGGGGCGCCTCTCCCTCGGCTACGGCTGGGCCGGGGGGGGGCACCTCTCCCCACTGCAGCCCTGAGCACCTGTGCGGCGCTTAATAGGCTGCTGCGCGGCTGTGTGGCTTAGAGGGAACTTAGCTTATGCTCTTTAACTCCTATCATTAGTGTCTTGAAACATCTTGTCCAGTTTCCTCCAGCCTTATGAGTTAGTTTCCTCCTATTCTATAGATTTCACTTTATTAAGTTGTAGGCCTTGCTGAAGCTTTAGGCATAATTAAATGTATAAATTAAAGTAGGCCTGGGCAAAATAGTATCATACTAGATATTAGCTAACCAAATAAGTACATTTTTGACCAGAGAGGATGGTACAAAAAATAACTTTATTTTAAGTAACTACATAAACACATTATTGAGATGGTATAAGAACACACTGAATTTTTGTAAAAATATATAGCTTTTGTTAAAACTAGCAGGGACAAGCTATAAGGGTAGTAACTAACATGTGGCGTGTAATATATAACTTGTTTGTATTTAAAAAAAGTTATAAAAGGGGCAACTTTCATTTCTCATCCTGGTATGTTAACTAAGCCTTTACCTTGTCACAGGCATATGTGTTAGTGTCCCTGTAACCTGTTGGACAGGGTGCTAGATCTGTTTTATTAACAATAAACCTCACCAATCACCTTTGCCACCGAACCAAGCCTGTGGTCTGTCTTTATAAATAACATCGAGGTTTGATAATCAGCAAGCTACACTCTGCTGGTGCAGAGTGCACACAAGCTCCTGAAACCAGCAGCAGTAGCCACACTCTGCGGCACTAACAACCCTGGTGACCCAAACCACTAATTTGGTAAGTGGCAAGCTGCCTGCTCTGAGGGTCACAACCTTAAATGGAAAAAAACTTGAAGCACCTGGCTTCTGCCTCATGTCTAAGTAAAGATTTAGTAGTGCACAGCTGTATATGAACTTACTACAATTAATCCCCTGCAGGAGAATGCTTAACTTTTATGCAAGTGGGCATCCTACTGCTAGACTAGATTAGAGAACGCACATTTAGGTTTAGCAGTTACAAAGCTGTTCTGTGTGTTAGCTTCCAAGCCAGGCTCTGACGAGCCTTTGCACATACCTAGTATGCTGTGTGATTAATGCATACATTTTTCACATTCTAGACTCTTCCTCAGTCTAGTAGACCTAAAGCCATATTGCTCCAAGTACCCTGTGCATAGGGCTTTAGCTTTGTGAAGCCTTTATGTGGTCCCTGGGCAATGTTGAAACGCAGTGGATAGAAATCTTCTCTTTTTTGAGACACATTTCAAAACTATTTCCTAGTAACTACTAGTTTTAGGGGCCATCTGCACTAGTTTTTCTATGTATACAGATAGAATGTTTATTCATCTTGGCATTTGGAAATACACAGGGCCTCTTGACTCATTGCCTGACCCTTTTTTGGCACCAAAAAGCGGAGGAAACAAAGGCAACAGTTCTAGATGATCAGATATGGTCGTATCTAAACATCTATCATGAACAGACTGTCCAGGAAGTTCTCCCACTCTATATTAAGAAACTCACTTGTATCCTTTTGCAGCCTGTTTTTCTTTATAGCTGCTTTAATATTGAGGTGGTCTGACTCCAATACCTGATGCATTCAAATTTGACATTTCTGGATCTACACTGAGGGGTTTTCAAGCAATCTCTCAACATATGGCCTTACCCCAGGTTAGCTCCAGTGTGAACAAAAGAGAATGCAAAGGTTGTCCATCTTGTGTTACCACTATCCTCTACTCCTGCTCCACCTAGATGTCCATGGCAGTAATGTCAGGGGTAAGTCTGTTATCACTCCCTCCATTGGTGGAGTGGTACAGTGCTAAGCTGAATGGGGGGACGATCCTGTTTCTCACTGTAGAGAAGACTGATCAGATTGCATTCAAAAGAACCAAGCAAGTTGCACAGGCATAAAAAGCCTTGGGAACAGTATTCCTTCCACATGAAGTACTACAAGGCTCAGAATTAACAAGACCTGTGGCTGTTAGGTTAATGGAGAAGACAAAATGCAAAACATAAGTAATCAGTCAGTTCAACTGATGGCTCTTCGTGGTCTGCTTATTTCAGTTTTCCAGGGTGCAAGCTAAGGGCCAGATTCTAGCTTCACAAGCCATAACTTGATCAGCTATGTGCACAAAAGGGCATTGCATCAGTGCCAATGGCTGGTGACTTGCCTACCTTCAACAGACAGGCCAAATGCAGAGATTCAAAATAATATGAAAGCAACAATTACACCTGTTTGTAACACTGCACTGTGTGGTCCCTGAAATGGTGGTGTCCCCTCTTACACAAAGAAATGAAAAATGATAGTCACCTCTCCTGTGGGTTTTGACATGTCTGCTGCCTCCCCACCACAGGGCAGGCAAGCAAGGTAACAGCATGGGGATTGTGGGTATTTGAAAAAGGTAGAGGTTGGGGCCCATGTTTAAGTTCAAGCCCTAGCTACACAGATCTCAGTCAGGGGTGTGTATTCTCACCATCCAGCTTTCTATCATGCCACAGGAACATGGAGGCAGGTATGCTGCGTTACTACCAGACTGTGAACTTTGTGCATTCTCAAAAGGGCATCAAATCATGCATAGTTAGTTCTCTTCTGAGCATCAAACTTCATACAACTGGTAGCAGTATATATGAAGGTAGAGGACAAAACGATGCTTACAAGAACTTTCTCCTGACCTATCCTACAACCCTGTCAAGCTCCCCTCCTTTTCTGTCCTGCCCTTTGACTTTTGCAAGTGTGATATTGATGGATATATGAGAGGAAGGTGAGGGTAGTATTTATATAATGACTGTGGCATGTTTTAGGTTAACTTTGTAAACCTACAAGTAATGTTTTACAGAGGAAACAGCACTCAAGTTACTGTATTCCAGCCAAGCTATATTCCTGTCTGGCTGAAACTTTGTCTTGCCTTTCTATGATAGACTCCCTTCAAGGAAACAGGAAGTTATCACTAGATAATGTCTTTCAGGCTGAGTGGGAACTTTAAACTTCCAGTTGAAACTTAATCTATTCTAGGAAGGAGGGCAAATTAACCTCCCACAGCTGTCTGCTTGTGCTAGTCCTTCCACCATTGCTGTAAACCCCATATTTTTTCTGGTGTGGACTGGGAAATTTATAGGCTTCTAAACCATTTTAAAATAGGTTTATTGGACTTTAGCTTCCTGTACTTCCAGAGCAGGAGTTTTATTGTCTTTGGACCCCAATATGATTAGGAGAGGGTGGGGCTTATTTACTCACCTTTTTACTGCAGCACATTAAAATTTTAACTGTTTAGTAGAGAAACTCCTGTTTCTTTTTGCACTGATACACTGCTCGTGGTTTCTCTCACCATGGCAGTATTTCTCTTCCTAGGCGGATCCAGAGACTTTTAAGGGCTAATACCAAGAGGTTGGTGTTAAGCATGTTTCACATGGTACTAGGTTAAAGGGTTGGAGGCCAGCAATAAGAACTTGGGCTGATGGGCCTATTATCCACATACCTGCTTGTGCTGATTACTCTAATGCTTCCACTTGCAGAGTCTAATAGCCATACTCATTAGCTTCAAGAACATGTATCTCAAAGAGGCAATATGCCCCTTGGAATGTAAATGGAACGACCAAAGGAGAAGTTTAACATAACTAGTGAAAAAAATTAATATATATTAAAGAAAGGTGGAACCAAATTTACTGCAGGGTTTCCTGTCTCTATCTAGGTGTCTACTTTTTGTTGGGAGCTAGGATCCAATGAGTCCTTTGCCTCTTCACTCTTTGGTTACCATTAACTCCCTGTTTTACATCTGCTGTTCACATGGACAATGGGTTGAGTTTGCAGACTCCAGAATTGCTTAGACAAATGTATCTTGGCATTTGCTTGCTTCTTCATTCTTCTCTGTAAACATACAGGCTATTTTTAATGTTTCAGATGATCAACTCTTGTCTCCAATTACAACTTGAGAATGGACTAGTAAAATCTGATACAAGTATAGTGTACTTCACACTTTAAAAAAAATCTTCTTGATAATTAAGGACACATGATTGGCTGGTTTTATTCTAGCCATAATCATAGACCTTTTAGTGACAAATACCAATTTTGATTTTTTTAAATAATTCTCATTAAAATGAAAATGAAGACTCTTTAAAAACATATTCTTATTAATTCAAAGATCTCACCTATACCTACTTGTTTGGTTTGAAGTAAATGATGGTTTGTGAATCACACAATTGCTTTGTTTTGGAAATGATCAATCCAGTTCTAATGCACATAATCAATGCTTGGTGGAAGATCATGCATCTTTAGTGTATATTTACACTCTAGTTCAATAGCTTAAAGTTGACTTTCCCATCTATTAATTTCATAAATTCGAAGGCCAGAAGGGACCATTGTGATAATCTAATCTGACCTCCTGTATAACATTGGCCATAGAGCTTCCAAAATAATTCCTAGAGCAGATCTTTTAGAACAACATCAAATCTTGACTTAAAAATTGTCAGTGATGGAGAATCCACCACAACCCTTGGTAAATTGTTCAAATAGCTAATTTCTCTCATCGTTAACATTTTGCCTTATTTCCAGTGTGCATTTTTCCAGATTCAACTTCCATTGGATCATGTTATACTTTTCTCTACTAGATTGAAGACCATATTAAAAAATCTGTCCCCCATGTAGGTACTAATAGACTGTAATCAAGTCACCCCTTCACCTTCTCTTTGAGCTAAATAGATTGAGCTCCTTGAGCCTATCACTGTAAGGCAGGTTTTCTAATCCTTGAATCATTATCGTGGCTCTTCTCTGAACCCTCTCCAATTTATCGACATCCTTCATGAATTGTGGGCACCAGAACTGGACACAGTATTCCAGCAGCAGTCACACCAGTACCAGATAAAAAGGTAAAATATCCTACATGCTCCTAATTCGAGATTGCCTTGTTTAGCCCTTTTGCCACAGCATCGCATTGGGAGTTTATGTTCAGCTGATTATCCACCATGACCCCTAAATCTATTTGAGTCAGTTTCCCAGGAGAGTCCCCCAACCTGTATGGCCTATATTCTTTGTTCTTTGATGTATACTTTTATATTTAGCCATATTAAAATGCATATTGTTTGCTTGTGCCCAGATTACTAAGTGACCTTGATCATCCTGTATCCTGTCCTCTTCATTATTTACCGCTCCCCTTCTTCCCCCAGTTTCAGTGTCATCTGCAAACTTTGTGAGGGATGACTTTGTTTCCTTCCAGGTAACTAATACAAATGTTAAATTGCATAGGGCAAAGAATTGATCCCTGTGGGATCCCACTAGAAATACACTCCTTTGATCATTTTCCATTTACAATTACATTTTGAGACCTATCAGTTAGCCAGTTTTAAATTCATGTAATGTGTGCCATGTTAATTTGAAATCTTCCTAATTTTTAATCAGTGTTATGTGGTAGCAAATCAAATGCCTTACAGAAGTCTGGTATATTGCATCAGCACTATTACCTTTATCAACCAAGCCTGTAATCTCATCAAAAACATTGTTTGTTTGACAAGATCTATTTTCCATTAACCCATGTTGACTGGCATTAATTATATTATCCTCCTTTAATTCTTTATTAATCAAGTTTCATATCAGCCACTCCATTATCATGCCCAGGATTGATGTCAGACTGACAGGCCTGTAATTGCCCAGGTCCTCCTGTTTAAATATTAGCACATTAGCTTTCTTCCAGTCGTCTCAAACGTCCCTGGTGTTCAGACATACTGAAAATTTGCAAGCTTCTCAGCCAGCTCTTTTAAAGCTCCTTAAAAACTTCAGTGTAGAATACTTAGAAGTTCTGTTGACTGTTAACAATGAGTTCAAATGCCATTGAATCTCAGCATTTATGGACTGGTAAACTCTGTGTGCTTTGTCTAAATTGATGTTAACATATTTTAATTTACAAGCACTCAGACAGTATAATTTTACAGCTAGTAGCTTGGTTACTATTGTGGTGTTCTGGCTCAGAGGACTTTTTATGAGAAATTGTTTCTCTGCTGTAGGTCTTCACCTCACTGAAAAGGATTTCTTTGACTCTTTTGCAAGTCCCAGGAGCTTTAAAATAAAATTTCTTATTAAAACTTGTTAAGTTTACCTCAGTAAGTTATCCATACCCTGAAAAATAGTCTCTGGGGTTAGCAATTCTCCTTTGTGAGCTTGCGTTTTGTTCCTTTTATTGCTGTATAGACTCTAAGGTTTTCTCACCTACAGAAATACAAGCTTATTTTAGAAGGGTAAACGGTACTGTTCAAATAATGGAAGTTGTAAAACCAGTAAAAACTCTGGTTCTGGTAGAGAACTCAATATTGATTAGAACTTTTAAGGGGCATCTCCCCATAAAATATACATTGACCATACCAGGTACATGAGCCTCAATGACAATGTGGACTTAAGCAGATATATTTTTCCACACACATTCATCTAATATTGTTGTGTGCTATGTTAATTCTCTTGAAAAACCTTTGAAAATCTAGACTACACCCTACTATGATGCCATCTCTTTGGGAACGAATAGTTTGGCAAGCTGCACTGGAGAAACTGAAGAATAAACACCAGAGTAGCTTTTTTTATTTGAGAGGTTTGGCTTACATTTCTGTCAACAGAGAAGTTCAACATTGGTGTCATTTTCACAAGTATAATTACAGGGCTGTGTCATCTATAGTACAAAACCCTAGCTGCATAGAGATGCTGAGACTCAACCATGCAGATTTACTTATGTTGGCAAAAAAATTCAACTGGGGAGATTCATTTTAATTCTTTTTTTTTTTTTTTTTTGGTGTGCCCATTTTAAATGCAGCTAGATGAAAAAGTATTCCAAATTCTTAACTGTATTTCCAGCACAAGAGATTTCAAATACTTTCTTGTACAGTCTGTACTGTTAGGCAAAACCTATGTGCAGGAACAGTATCTTTTGTTTTGTACAGTGCTCTATATATTGTACTGAGCTAGTAACAAATGTTCACAGGTTGTCTTTTCAAATGCAACTGCTGAACTTCTAGTTGGAAAATACTGTGTTTCCACCTACAAGTGTAGGGCCTCGTCCTGTTAAACATCTCATTTGGGAAATTCTTTCTCATGTAATCTGTTCTGTTGCATTGTTTGTGTCAGTAATATTTCGCTTCATAAGGTCATTTGTTGTATGAAAGCATTTTTTTCTTTAAACCAACTTTTTTATCATTCATGTGAAAGGTATGGGTTGTAGGAAGTAGATGGACACACTATATATTCTAGCCTCTTACAATCACGCAGTGTTAAAGCACTTGTGAAATAGTGGTCTTTAAGTAAATTCATTGTACATTCTGTGGTGGGGCGAAGGGAGAGACAGACAGACTGACCTACCTACTGTTTGTCAGGCATCTTCAAGATCTCTGTCATAAATTCAGATTTTAATCTTTCAAAACACTCCTTAAAATAACCCCCTTCACCTTCTTTAAGTGAACCAGAAATCCAAACTTTACTTGGGGTTAGGTATTTGAAGGTTCACTCTAAGTCACCAAAGATCAGTTTATCTGAATATTTGTCTCAATCTCCTTCCCTGAGTAGCAGCTGAAGGCTGGCTCCAAAGGTGATGTCAGTCTGCCTCATGGCCTGGCTGATCATTGTCCACTGGGACTGCAGGCTGGCTTGAAGCGTTTCTGTGAACTCAGCCTTACTGATGTCTGTGACCCAAGTTGATTTTAAATTCCTAAACAATTAATCTGAAGCAGAGTTAAATAGCGTGGTGTTTTTGTTCTGAGGTGGTATGGTACATCTCATCTGGTGGCAGTTGAGTAACCCCACACAACCCATGTATTCTTTAAACAAGATCTACACTAAAAACTCTTGCCAGTAAAGTAATGTCAGTTAGGCGTGCAATTTATTTATTGGGGTTATTTACAACATTTCTGTACCAGCAGAAGCACTACCATATGTACAGTTACACCAGTATACAAGTTCTTTGGCCTCTAATTTATTTTGCTTGAGAAACTAATATAAATTTACCAGCAAATGTAGTTATGCTAGTATAACTATTCCTACACTAGAAGGATTTCCTATTCTAGCTGTATTGGCAGACCTTTTCTAGTGAAGATCTGGTGCAAGTCCCACCTGTCATTGGCACTGGGATATTCCCCTAAGTGTTAAATTTGTGCAAATTACAGAGGGTAAAAGGCAACTGTTAAATGTTCCCTGGGATCAACAATGCATCCTCTCATGTGGAGCAGCATGCACATATATCTAACATAGTATTTTAGGCATCTTAGGTGTTGCTACTTCTCTGAAGCTCAACCATCAGTAGCAATTTGATCTCCTGCGGTTTCTCCCAGCCAGAAGAGTCTTACTTTACTATAGGTTTATCTGTGCTAACAATTAGAAATAATTAACGTCTGATCCCTCAAGATGCGTAGTTATCTCTGTGCTTGACTTTTCTTTGCATTGTGTTTCTAATGTGCTCCTCGTGACCTAGAATAGGAATCTTATGGTGGTGGTCATAGTATGCAGTGATGATTGTATATGAGGGACCAGATCTTCAGACATACAAGTCATGCAATAAGGTGTATTTTTAAGCTATTAAAAATAGGAGAAGTTTAAAGAGATCATTAATTACATAAACACTACAATTTCTAGGACAAACTCTAAGTCATAGCGCCATCTGGAAGGAGAAATCTACTGAATGCTTATCAACTTCCTTCAGTTTTCTGAATGTCTGCCAATAATTGAAACACATTAGTCATCCAACTATAAAGTCATAATCTGCCCTTTGACAAACAATGACTTCTACTAGCACTTCATAGCAACTGAAAATAATAGTCAATATTGTGCAGTTTTGTTGCTGAAGGACTAGGGACATATAGTTAACCTATATTAACTGGTCAGCTCATCTGCAATATCCTAAATTGAAAATCAAAATACTTATGTCATCTGTTTTTTGTTACAGTTTGCTCCTTCGCACTATGTGCGCTCATGGAGAAGGGAATTAGAGTAGAAAATCATTTCCAGGCAGGCAGAAAACAAAAATCCAAGGTTTACCAGTCTCTAACTCATGAGAGTTTTTTGATGTTAGCCATAGTGTCCCACAGCAATTCCCGTTGTATTTGAGAAAAGAAAGCTGGCCTTAATTTCAGACTCCACTTGAATTCATTGAAATGTTGCTGTCACAGCAGATAACCCTTATGTTGCCCTTTAGCTGGTGCTTTAGCAGACAAAGCTAAAGGATTTTTACTTTAATTTTCATGTCTGATTCCTCTCCTCCCTCCACCCTAATTACTGAGGTAAAGAGAACTTCTGGAAAACTAGAGAGAAAAATAGTCCTCCTGGCTGATCAAGGCAGAGCGTACACTCTTAGATGGAACAAATTTTTATTTGCCAGCTAACACCAGTCTCTTTGGGAGACCACCCATAGTTATTGAAAGGAAAAACTTCACATTTCTGGCACATGTACTTTTTGTTTCCAGAGATTATCCTCCCTTACTGATTGTGTTTAATGTGATAAGCTCCCATGTGATTGCAAGAACTCTTATATAGTAAGGAAAGGCCAATCCGGAGAGGAGTGTTTTGATTTGTATGAACTTTGTTTCAGGGCTCAGACCTGGTAAAAAGCAGTATTCTTGCTTCTGTAACTACACTGCTCTCGTTAAAATGGGGGCAAGGCAGAAGCTTATCTTTCTGTCACTACTCTGGCTTTCACAGAAAAAAACCAAACTGATGGCCAGATGTTTTGACAGTCTAGCGGACCAGTTGTATCTTCTGCCTTTCACTAAAACAGCCTTCTGCAATTAAATTTAAAGTAATCCAAGTCTTAATATGATCACTGCCTGCCACCATGGTCCCGTAACATGTGGACCTCCTACTTTGCCCTTTTCCTTAGACCCACCCTATGCTTAACTTTTATAGAAGTATTTGAGCTATGCCAAAAACAAGTGGTGCTAAATTACCAACTAGTATGGGCCCTGCTTTGAGGCTTTCATAGGCTCCATGTTGAAATTTGGCTTCACCTGAGTGCCAGCTGATGAACTTAATCTAGGAGCCAGACAACCTTGAGAACAGATGAACTTCACAATAATTTGAACCCTGCAGAAAGAATGACCATCAAGCCCAACCAGCACAGCTGTTCTCTACACCACTGCACACTAAACACCAAGAGCCAGATCCTCAAAGGTATTTACGTGTCTAACTCCCATTGATTTTTCTTTTTGAGGATATGGGCCCAAGACTGCAGTTGTGCCAGTCCCTTATAGGGTCCATTCATGGGAGGAAAGTCTCCTTTGCCATTATCTCCTATTGTGCATATAAGGGCCATACAGAATTTTGCCCTATGTTTTTATTTTGCCTCTTACTTTAGTATGGCCCATGTTTGTACGTTATGCCCTTTAACTATCTCAATATTTTCCTGTCCCTTTAAGGCATTATAGTTTGTGTGACAATCCTGCTGATGTCACTGGGTTACCTGCCAATCCCTTACTCGGTAGGGAAAGTTAAGCCAGCAGGATCTTCTGCCTGTACTTTTACTGGGAACCAATAAGATATCTGAGAGGTAGCGGATACAAGGACTTCATTAACCAGGTAAATCTGTTTTTTATATTCTTTATCCATTCAGACAAACCCTTGCATCTCCCTTACATTTAGCATGCCCTTACTAGATCTTTTCCTTAAAAATTCATCTCTTCAGTTCTCATCAGAAAAAGGTTTGTTCCTCACATTTATACTTCATAATTGCTTTGTTTTTACTTTGACTATTTATCACTAGTTTTCTAAGATAGAACTCAAGCAAGCGATATAGATAGGGACAACTTTAAGTCTTTAAGTCTTAAATGTCTTATTTCAAGCAATTGGATGTCTTATTTCAAGCAATTGGATTTTTTCAGCAACTCAAGATGTGCATTGAATTATTAGTTCATATCATGAAGTGACTTCTTTAATAAGACCTTGCAATTTTAAAACTTTCTGAAAAAACAATCTTTAAGTTAATGGTGAAGCTTATCCTTCCACTGTGAAGGATTCTTCTAAGCATAAGATGAAATATCCAGGAGGTTATTCTCAGCACTTCCCCTCTACAAATAACTTGTGTTTTTATTTTTCAGCTTAAAAACAAGTACTGCTTGGGGAAAATTCATAGGGGATGAGAGATTTTGAGTTTGTGGTAGTCAGCTGATTTGAATGAAGGCTAAGAAGCATATTTAGTTAATAGTGATAGATGTGAGCTGGGTAGTGTCATTAGAGAAGTTAATCCATGTGGGCCAGTCATTACTGACCATAGATTGAAAGAAAGATTAAAGTTCTTATTTCATATGGAGCATTCAGAACCAGTACAAGGCTCTTGAACTTAGGACAATAGCTACACTCTATTGTTTCTTGACTTTAATTTGAAAAATATTTACTGCCAGATGAAAAGCCATTAGGAACAATGCTTCTCAGAACATGACATTGATTATTCCTGATGTAGTAGCTGAGTATATTACATTATTAGGATGTTACTATCACCAGTGTAAGAAGCACTGCCTTTGCCACTGTGGGTATATCTGTACACACAGCTGGAAGGCATGATTCCAAGTTTGAGTAGGCACACATGTGCTAGTTCTGCTCAAGCTAATGTGCTCAAAATCATCATGTGGCCATCTTGGCACAGGCAGTCAATTGGGTTAGCCTCGCAAGTATAACCCTGCTCAATCCCCTGGGTGCATACTGGGGGCACCAGAACCAGAGGAAGTCTGGGGGGCCATCCCAATCCACTTTTTAACATGGGCGTAGTAGTCTCAGGCAGGCTTGGAGTGGTGGCGGCAGGGGCTGCACTTTGCGGCAGGAGAGCTGATAAGGTGATCAGCTCCCCTGCTGCGAAGCACAGCCCCTGATAGTGATGCCAACCTCTTCCCGGGGGGGGGGGGAGAGGGGTTGAGATGGGCATTAGCCCCTCCTCCCCAAGGCCCCACCCCTGCTGCTCCTCTTCCTCCCAGGGCCCCATCCCCTGGCCAGGCTGGAAGCCAGAGCCAGAGCCAGGTCGCGGTAAGAGTCGCCCAGGGAGCCTTGGCCGCTGTGGGGAGACCTGGACCCTCCACCTGTCCTGGATGGTGTGCCCCAGGGGGAGGGACATGGGTCGAGGGCTGCTCTTGGTTAGCTCAAACTTCAAACAGCAGATGATCAAGTGAGTACATTAGTGATTTCATGGGAGCTGCAACCCCCAGTCATTGAAAGCTCAACATGAATTTTAATGCCAGCTTTGCTTCAATATTCATATCCATCTTACTTAGAAGGTATGTAACTAGTCACTCTTCTCATGGGTAAGCCATCATCCCTACTGCCCAGCCTTTGTTAAGACAACTCTCATCCTTTTACATAAAATTTAGCTTCAGTGCAAGTCAGGAACATAACCATATAGACAAGTGTAAGCTTCCAAGCTTTAATATAGAGGAAGGCAATGACTTGTTGGTAATGCTGATGATTAAGAGTCATAGATTCCATGGTCTGAAGGGACCATTTTGACCATCTAGTGTGACCTTCTTCTGTATAATACAGGCCATATAACTTCCCCAAAGTAATTCCTAGACAATATCTTTTAGAAGAACATCCAATCTTTGATTTAAAAATTGTCAGTGGTATTCTAACAAGAGTTAGCAGTAAAAGAGAATATTTTACGTAAAGAAATTTGGACCTTGTCTCGTGGCACACTTGGATAAAAAATGCTGAGATAGCCCAATAATGCAAGGCTTCATTCCGCCTGACCTCTCCTCTTTTTCTCTTCCCTTGCTACCTGGTTCCCTCTTCTCTTTATTGCCTATTTGTGTATGTCTTTACTATGATCATTACCCTCACCCTAATATGTTATGTTTTGACAATCTTACACAGACATATTTGTATTGTTTGGTCTTGCAGCTTTGACAAGTTGTAAAGTTGCATAACCGCATAATTTTATTGGCCATCCTGTCAAATGTGTGGTATCTGGCAACATATACAAGTTGTAAGACATTTACCTTTCTGTATTTGTTTCTTTATGAACATTAATAAAATATTTTTCACAAAACTTTCAGTAGTGGAAAATCCACCACAACCCTTGGTAAGCTGTTCCAAAGGAAAATTACTCAGTTAAAATTTTTGCCTTTATTTCCAGTCTGAATTTGTTTAGCTTCAGCTTCCAGCAATTGGATCACACTATACCTTTCTCTGCTTGATTGAAGAGCCCACTTACTCACAGTCAACTTGTAACTCGTTCCCAGGGCATGTTGTGAATGCCAAAACTACAATGGGGTTCAAAAAAGAATTACATAAGTTCATGGAGCATCAGTTCATCAATGGCTATTGGCCAAGAGGATCAGGGTTGCAACCCCATGCTATGGGTGTCTCTAAGCCTCTGACTGCCAGATGCTCAGACTGGATGACAGAGGATGACTCATTCAGTAATTGCCCTGTTCACTCCTTCAGAAGCATCCAGAATCGGCCACTGTTAACACACAGGATACTGGCCTAGATCAACCATTGGTATAACCCAGTATGGCTGCTAAATAATAAGCATTTATTCCCCATGTAGGTACTTATAAAAGATAATCCTGTCCCCCCTCCCCCCCCCACACACACACACCCCTTCTTTATTCAGCTAAATAGATTGAGCTCCTTGAATCTATAAGTAAGGTCTGTCACAGAGGTCACGGAAGTCATGGATTCAGGGGCGGCACTTACCTGGTGCGGGGGAGCTCCCCGGCTCCCACCAGCATGTCCCTGCAGCTTGTAGGTGGAGGGGCCAGGGGGCTCCGCGCACTGCCCATGCCCGCAAGCGCCACCCCTGCAGCTCCCATTGGCTGCATTTCCTGGCCAATGAGAGCTGCAGAAATGCTGCTTGTGGTGGGAGCAGCATGCGGAGCCCCCCTGGCTGCCCCTCCCCTATGAGTTTCTGGGACATGCCGGTCAGACCTAGGTAGGGAGCCTGCCAGCCCTGTCAACCTCTTCTCCCCCCAGCACCAGCGGGGGTCCTGGGCCACCCCCGCCCAGTACCCGCGGGCCCCCTGGCCCTAGTTTTAGTTAGGGGTATATAGTAAAAATCATGGACGGGTCACAGGCCGTGAATTTTTGTTTACTGCCTGTGACATGTCCGTGACTTTTACTAAAAATACCTGTGACTAAAACGCAGCCTTAACTATAAGGCATGTTTTCTAATCCTTTAATTCTCATGGCTCTCTTCTGAACCCTCTCCAAACAACATCCTCCTTGAATTGTGGACACCAGAACTGGACACAGTATTCCAGCAGCAGTCACACTAGTGTCAAATACAGGTAAAATAACCTTTCTGTACTACTTGAGATTCCTCTGCTTATTATTCAAGGATTGCATTAGCCCTTTTGGCCACAGTGTTGTCCTGGGAGCTCAAGTTGCTCTGCATGCCCTCTTCAAACCAAGTCCCATGCATAGGATGTTGCTATAGCAGCCCTGGCTCCAGCTGTTCCCCAGCTCTGCTGCAAGTCTAATAGCAGCCTTGAGCAGCCAGGGGCAAAGCAGAACAGTGCTCAAGGCTGCTTTGAGTGCTTGGGGCCAAATCCAATGACTTCATAAGGAGGGGACATGGCACTTGTTTATCACATTGGACATCTGAAAAAAAATTCATATGACTTGTTTTTTTCTTTAATTCTCTGGGAAGTTATTTTCTCCTTCCCAATGTTAGTACAGCAGATGGGTTGAAGAATTACATTCAACTGAGATTATTATATTTAAAAACCTTATGATGATGAGTGAGTGTGTGTGATACTGTTACTCCAAGAGCTACACAAGTCAAGGCAGTGGATTTTATAATGTTGTTTTAAGTGCTAAACTCTGAGATATGTAAGAGGTTGCTATAAATTCAGCCTTCCTTGACTCCAGTGGAACCCTTACTGTTTTACACAAGCTGAAGATCTGGTCCATGGACTTCCCATTCAATGGTCTAAAATCATTTTTATGATATATTCTGTTAGAAATTTTGTCTTACAATAGCCTCTACTGCCACAGCACTTCTTGATCCAGAGATTATGTATCTTCCTGTAATTAACCAACTATATAAATGTATGACTTAATAAAAGAAGTCTACTGATGTACTATTAATACCCACACATACATTTCAATAATATTGTAGATTAATTCATTGCTTCTGTAACAAAGGGCTTAATAGGACTTGATGAAATCCTGGAAGCTTAATTTTAAGACTTTTTTTTTAAGCTTCTTACAACCTAGTGATTTTGGTAATGGAGCCAGTAGTTGGAGCTTCATTGTAACAGAAACAGACAGTTTTCAAACATGAGAAAATGGGAAAGAATATACTTAAATCGTTGTCACAAAAGATCAGTTCAGTCTGAAGTAAAACAGCAGTACAGCTTGACAGGCAATTACTGTTCATAACTTCCATCATTTTAGTTTTGTATGAATTCCAACTCACATACAGAGCCCTGGTTTTGCACTGATTAGCTTACAAACTGCAATGAATTATTGTTGGCGGGATAATATCTTATTGGCCATCATTCACAATTATGACAAACTCTTGCAAAGCCCCTTGCCAATCAGGGTGTGGCGGGGGAGTAATGTTTTGTCCTAACCATAGGGCTAATAGAGAGGCACCATAGCTTGTGGAAGCTAAGCATGGAAACTCAAAGGTACTGCATTCTCCTGCATGAATCATACTGTTGAGATCTCCCTGCTTCCATCCATCTGGCTTGTAACCATTTTCCTTTTTTTCTGTGCAGACTGTCAGCCACATTAAATTGAGTGGGAGTCATTAATTTTAGTACTTTTGTCTACCCATCCCCACCTCCACCCCCAGTTTTTAAAAGTAAAATTTTTATAACCTGTTCTTCCTTCACAAAATCTTAATGACCCATCTAGTAATTCCTTTCCTCCATTCAATTACTCCTCCACCCCAGTAACCTACATGTTGCAAACAGGCCAGGTAACGTTTCATAGTACAAGAATTTCCTTAGTAAAACCACTTCTATAAACAAGAATGCCAGCAATGGAACAGCTAATCAGTTAAAAACTATATTTCCCATGAGACTTTGAGTTCAGGGCCAAAGATCACAAGACCCTCAGTGATACTCTGCTAATTGAAGCTAAGGGCTATTAACAGGTGTGGTTCAGTTGGTGTCAATTAGAGAGGATGCATAGGCAGAGAAGGGTCTAGTTTTACTCTTACACTACTTGTCATGAGCAACTCAAGTGAAGTCAGTGGCATTGCACTAGGGTTAAAAAGCTGTGAGATCAGTGTCAAGCTAGAAGGTTACAGATATTCTGGGTTGTATAAACTGAAACTACTTGAGTTACTCAAGATGTACCGCATGGTGGGAATAGCATTTGGCCCCTCCCCTCTTCTGGGGCATTATCCTTATGTTTGCCATCAGCTGAGTCACTCCAGCAGACAGCACCTACCTTTAAACACCTGAGGATGGTTGTTTCATTGAAGGGGTTTGGGGCTGTGGAACTAGCTTGTCAAGCTATAAGAGGGTGAATTTACAACTTCAGAACTTAGTGCAAAGCTTAACTTTTGGTTGCTCCATGCATAGCGTGAATTGCTAAGACTTGTTTTGTGGTTGGTGTGTGTGTGTGGTTTTTTTCTTTTAAATCCCGTGTGGAAAAATATTTGGGTGGCTGGCTTGTGGTGGTGCTTACTAAGGGCAGCAAAGGGTGAGACACCACTCAGAAGCTACCTGTACAGAGCTCTACTCCTGAAGTGCCAACATGTCCCATTGTACCTGTTAAAAGGCTTACCCTAGAAGAGTTTGGTTCAGCCTCACCTGTTCCTGGTTTAGCTAACTATCAGGTGACAAGACTCCCAGTTCAGATGCTAGTGATGGGACCACATTGCAAAATAAGAGTAAGTTGGGCTATTAGGCCCAGATCCACAAAGGGCCTTAGGCATTGCAATGCTGAGCATTATGGTGCCTAACTTTAAGGCACCTAAAAATCACAGGAGAACAATACTGCAAGCCTCAAATTGAGTTAGGTGTGCAATGAATGTGGGGAAAGGTGCCTTGGAATATGATCCACAAAAGGCAGCACACTAGGCAAAGATGAGCCCAAGCTAGCCAATGGAAGATTCTGACAGGAGGGTTGTCCTAAATCCTGTTCCTCTCATGGAGAGAGTTGCCTAAGTCCAGGCTGCAGGGAGGTGTGTCTCTGCTAGCAGTCCATAAATGGGGACCCCTCTTCTGGAGTCATCAGCCTTCGATGCCCAAGGCATTTCTTGCAAGAAATGAGTAAGGCACCTGCCTCACTCCACAAAAAGTGGTAGTAGTGGTGGTGGTGGGAGGAGGAGTTGGTTCCTACTTCATAGCTTTTATCCCAGTGGCTAGAGCACTTGATTCCAGTATGGGGGACCCAGGTTTAATTCCCCCCTCTTCTTGATGGAGAGGGGATTGAACGGGGGTCTCCTACCTCTCAAGAGAGTGCTCTAAGCATTGATCTAGGGGATCCTTTGATATGGGCCTCCCTCATTCTCTTCTGTGGAAGCTATTCCATTTGGGATTAAAAAATGAAAGTGATTGGAACAAGGGATTGGACTCTGGGTCTCCCACCTACCAGGTGGGTGTCCTAACCACTGGACTATAGTCATTCTCTTTTTCATTTTGTCCCAGTGACTAAGTATTTAACCACAGACGAAAGAGAGAGACTATAGTTTCGTGGCTAGACAGGTCATTGCCATGCTGTACAAATTAATCTTTATAGGTTAAAAAGCACACTTGACTGAGTCATTAAATGTAACTCTGGTTTCCTTTCAATACAAACATCCTTCCACAAAAATGCTTTCTGAACCAAACCAATGATAGCATTGGGTGTTTATCTGACAGCTTAATATCCTCTCTGTGTGTGTATCATTTTAATGTATGTGTCTTGCTTAAAAAAAACCCTGAGCTAGAAATTGTAACATTCATGCTCCAGGTACTAAGGGTTTGAAGTGTGTAGTTCTGAAATGAAACTAGTGTAAAGGCTACTCCTGGGGGGATTCAGTGCCACTGCATATACATAATTAATTAGCTGTGCATACTTTTAATTTTTTGCACAGAAGAAAGCTTCTCCTGAAAAGTTGCTGCAGTTCTGCCTTTTGCCCACAAGAGGGTGATGTGGCGATAGAACACAGCAGTAGCTCCCAGCCAGCTAAGGAAGAGAGAGAGCCTTCTTCACAGCAAGCCAGGTCAGGAGACGGGGCTATGGGGAGACAGACAGTGTGGTGTGCTGGGGGGCTCAAACGGGCTCAGACGGGCTAGTGGAGGAGGACAGACCGGGGCAGGGGATGATTGGGAGTGGAGGTGCAGGGCCACATGGTGATGGGGAAGGGGGTGCAGAGCTACATAGGGACAGAGGATGGCTGGGTGGGGACACAGAGACACATGGAGATGGGGGGGAGGGGGTGCAGGGCCACATAGGGATGGGGAGAGTGGGTGTCTAAGTGGGGGTGGAGGGACACATGTGCCTGATTGAATGGGAGAGGCTAGGGGTCAGCCCTGGTCTGCATGGGGGAAGCTCCCTAACAGTCCCTCCCCACCCCCTAAAAACACCTGTTCCATACTTTTCCCACCCATACCCAACAACCCTCCAAGTTCACACCCAGGCTCCTTCCCAGCAATTTACATCCCTCTTCCTCAGCTCCTCCGTTACCCCTGACCTCCCCCCCCCCCCCAGCCTTTGAACTGCTTCTGGGGTGTGTGTGAAATATGGTTCTGTATTGTAGTTTAAATGAATTATTACTCAGAGTTCTGTATTAATATGCCTAGTAAGGAATCTATTTGTCAAAAAAACATTTTCTGAATCTTTTTTGTTGTCTGTATTGTTACAGATATACTTGCTGACAGGTATTTTGAAATAAATGACCAAAAATAATTGAAACTGGGTGTGATTATATTGTGTTATTTTGACAAATAAAACATGCAGAAGTTGAAAATATTGTGTGCAGAATTTTTAATCTTTTTCCTGCAGAATTCCCCCAGGAGTAAAAGGCATATAATGAAACCTTNTTTTTTTTTTTTTTTTTGGTGTGCCCATTTTAAATGCAGCTAGATGAAAAAGTATTCCAAATTCTTAACTGTATTTCCAGCACAAGAGATTTCAAATACTTTCTTGTACAGTCTGTACTGTTAGGCAAAACCTATGTGCAGGAACAGTATCTTTTGTTTTGTACAGTGCTCTATATATTGTACTGAGCTAGTAACAAATGTTCACAGGTTGTCTTTTCAAATGCAACTGCTGAACTTCTAGTTGGAAAATACTGTGTTTCCACCTACAAGTGTAGGGCCTCGTCCTGTTAAACATCTCATTTGGGAAATTCTTTCTCATGTAATCTGTTCTGTTGCATTGTTTGTGTCAGTAATATTTCGCTTCATAAGGTCATTTGTTGTATGAAAGCATTTTTTTCTTTAAACCAACTTTTTTATCATTCATGTGAAAGGTATGGGTTGTAGGAAGTAGATGGACACACTATATATTCTAGCCTCTTACAATCACGCAGTGTTAAAGCACTTGTGAAATAGTGGTCTTTAAGTAAATTCATTGTACATTCTGTGGTGGGGCGAAGGGAGAGACAGACAGACTGACCTACCTACTGTTTGTCAGGCATCTTCAAGATCTCTGTCATAAATTCAGATTTTAATCTTTCAAAACACTCCTTAAAATAACCCCCTTCACCTTCTTTAAGTGAACCAGAAATCCAAACTTTACTTGGGGTTAGGTATTTGAAGGTTCACTCTAAGTCACCAAAGATCAGTTTATCTGAATATTTGTCTCAATCTCCTTCCCTGAGTAGCAGCTGAAGGCTGGCTCCAAAGGTGATGTCAGTCTGCCTCATGGCCTGGCTGATCATTGTCCACTGGGACTGCAGGCTGGCTTGAAGCGTTTCTGTGAACTCAGCCTTACTGATGTCTGTGACCCAAGTTGATTTTAAATTCCTAAACAATTAATCTGAAGCAGAGTTAAATAGCGTGGTGTTTTTGTTCTGAGGTGGTATGGTACATCTCATCTGGTGGCAGTTGAGTAACCCCACACAACCCATGTATTCTTTAAACAAGATCTACACTAAAAACTCTTGCCAGTAAAGTAATGTCAGTTAGGCGTGCAATTTATTTATTGGGGTTATTTACAACATTTCTGTACCAGCAGAAGCACTACCATATGTACAGTTACACCAGTATACAAGTTCTTTGGCCTCTAATTTATTTTGCTTGAGAAACTAATATAAATTTACCAGCAAATGTAGTTATGCTAGTATAACTATTCCTACACTAGAAGGATTTCCTATTCTAGCTGTATTGGCAGACCTTTTCTAGTGAAGATCTGGTGCAAGTCCCACCTGTCATTGGCACTGGGATATTCCCCTAAGTGTTAAATTTGTGCAAATTACAGAGGGTAAAAGGCAACTGTTAAATGTTCCCTGGGATCAACAATGCATCCTCTCATGTGGAGCAGCATGCACATATATCTAACATAGTATTTTAGGCATCTTAGGTGTTGCTACTTCTCTGAAGCTCAACCATCAGTAGCAATTTGATCTCCTGCGGTTTCTCCCAGCCAGAAGAGTCTTACTTTACTATAGGTTTATCTGTGCTAACAATTAGAAATAATTAACGTCTGATCCCTCAAGATGCGTAGTTATCTCTGTGCTTGACTTTTCTTTGCATTGTGTTTCTAATGTGCTCCTCGTGACCTAGAATAGGAATCTTATGGTGGTGGTCATAGTATGCAGTGATGATTGTATATGAGGGACCAGATCTTCAGACATACAAGTCATGCAATAAGGTGTATTTTTAAGCTATTAAAAATAGGAGAAGTTTAAAGAGATCATTAATTACATAAACACTACAATTTCTAGGACAAACTCTAAGTCATAGCGCCATCTGGAAGGAGAAATCTACTGAATGCTTATCAACTTCCTTCAGTTTTCTGAATGTCTGCCAATAATTGAAACACATTAGTCATCCAACTATAAAGTCATAATCTGCCCTTTGACAAACAATGACTTCTACTAGCACTTCATAGCAACTGAAAATAATAGTCAATATTGTGCAGTTTTGTTGCTGAAGGACTAGGGACATATAGTTAACCTATATTAACTGGTCAGCTCATCTGCAATATCCTAAATTGAAAATCAAAATACTTATGTCATCTGTTTTTTGTTACAGTTTGCTCCTTCGCACTATGTGCGCTCATGGAGAAGGGAATTAGAGTAGAAAATCATTTCCAGGCAGGCAGAAAACAAAAATCCAAGGTTTACCAGTCTCTAACTCATGAGAGTTTTTTGATGTTAGCCATAGTGTCCCACAGCAATTCCCGTTGTATTTGAGAAAAGAAAGCTGGCCTTAATTTCAGACTCCACTTGAATTCATTGAAATGTTGCTGTCACAGCAGATAACCCTTATGTTGCCCTTTAGCTGGTGCTTTAGCAGACAAAGCTAAAGGATTTTTACTTTAATTTTCATGTCTGATTCCTCTCCTCCCTCCACCCTAATTACTGAGGTAAAGAGAACTTCTGGAAAACTAGAGAGAAAAATAGTCCTCCTGGCTGATCAAGGCAGAGCGTACACTCTTAGATGGAACAAATTTTTATTTGCCAGCTAACACCAGTCTCTTTGGGAGACCACCCATAGTTATTGAAAGGAAAAACTTCACATTTCTGGCACATGTACTTTTTGTTTCCAGAGATTATCCTCCCTTACTGATTGTGTTTAATGTGATAAGCTCCCATGTGATTGCAAGAACTCTTATATAGTAAGGAAAGGCCAATCCGGAGAGGAGTGTTTTGATTTGTATGAACTTTGTTTCAGGGCTCAGACCTGGTAAAAAGCAGTATTCTTGCTTCTGTAACTACACTGCTCTCGTTAAAATGGGGGCAAGGCAGAAGCTTATCTTTCTGTCACTACTCTGGCTTTCACAGAAAAAAACCAAACTGATGGCCAGATGTTTTGACAGTCTAGCGGACCAGTTGTATCTTCTGCCTTTCACTAAAACAGCCTTCTGCAATTAAATTTAAAGTAATCCAAGTCTTAATATGATCACTGCCTGCCACCATGGTCCCGTAACATGTGGACCTCCTACTTTGCCCTTTTCCTTAGACCCACCCTATGCTTAACTTTTATAGAAGTATTTGAGCTATGCCAAAAACAAGTGGTGCTAAATTACCAACTAGTATGGGCCCTGCTTTGAGGCTTTCATAGGCTCCATGTTGAAATTTGGCTTCACCTGAGTGCCAGCTGATGAACTTAATCTAGGAGCCAGACAACCTTGAGAACAGATGAACTTCACAATAATTTGAACCCTGCAGAAAGAATGACCATCAAGCCCAACCAGCACAGCTGTTCTCTACACCACTGCACACTAAACACCAAGAGCCAGATCCTCAAAGGTATTTACGTGTCTAACTCCCATTGATTTTTCTTTTTGAGGATATGGGCCCAAGACTGCAGTTGTGCCAGTCCCTTATAGGGTCCATTCATGGGAGGAAAGTCTCCTTTGCCATTATCTCCTATTGTGCATATAAGGGCCATACAGAATTTTGCCCTATGTTTTTATTTTGCCTCTTACTTTAGTATGGCCCATGTTTGTACGTTATGCCCTTTAACTATCTCAATATTTTCCTGTCCCTTTAAGGCATTATAGTTTGTGTGACAATCCTGCTGATGTCACTGGGTTACCTGCCAATCCCTTACTCGGTAGGGAAAGTTAAGCCAGCAGGATCTTCTGCCTGTACTTTTACTGGGAACCAATAAGATATCTGAGAGGTAGCGGATACAAGGACTTCATTAACCAGGTAAATCTGTTTTTTATATTCTTTATCCATTCAGACAAACCCTTGCATCTCCCTTACATTTAGCATGCCCTTACTAGATCTTTTCCTTAAAAATTCATCTCTTCAGTTCTCATCAGAAAAAGGTTTGTTCCTCACATTTATACTTCATAATTGCTTTGTTTTTACTTTGACTATTTATCACTAGTTTTCTAAGATAGAACTCAAGCAAGCGATATAGATAGGGACAACTTTAAGTCTTTAAGTCTTAAATGTCTTATTTCAAGCAATTGGATGTCTTATTTCAAGCAATTGGATTTTTTCAGCAACTCAAGATGTGCATTGAATTATTAGTTCATATCATGAAGTGACTTCTTTAATAAGACCTTGCAATTTTAAAACTTTCTGAAAAAACAATCTTTAAGTTAATGGTGAAGCTTATCCTTCCACTGTGAAGGATTCTTCTAAGCATAAGATGAAATATCCAGGAGGTTATTCTCAGCACTTCCCCTCTACAAATAACTTGTGTTTTTATTTTTCAGCTTAAAAACAAGTACTGCTTGGGGAAAATTCATAGGGGATGAGAGATTTTGAGTTTGTGGTAGTCAGCTGATTTGAATGAAGGCTAAGAAGCATATTTAGTTAATAGTGATAGATGTGAGCTGGGTAGTGTCATTAGAGAAGTTAATCCATGTGGGCCAGTCATTACTGACCATAGATTGAAAGAAAGATTAAAGTTCTTATTTCATATGGAGCATTCAGAACCAGTACAAGGCTCTTGAACTTAGGACAATAGCTACACTCTATTGTTTCTTGACTTTAATTTGAAAAATATTTACTGCCAGATGAAAAGCCATTAGGAACAATGCTTCTCAGAACATGACATTGATTATTCCTGATGTAGTAGCTGAGTATATTACATTATTAGGATGTTACTATCACCAGTGTAAGAAGCACTGCCTTTGCCACTGTGGGTATATCTGTACACACAGCTGGAAGGCATGATTCCAAGTTTGAGTAGGCACACATGTGCTAGTTCTGCTCAAGCTAATGTGCTCAAAATCATCATGTGGCCATCTTGGCACAGGCAGTCAATTGGGTTAGCCTCGCAAGTATAACCCTGCTCAATCCCCTGGGTGCATACTGGGGGCACCAGAACCAGAGGAAGTCTGGGGGGCCATCCCAATCCACTTTTTAACATGGGCGTAGTAGTCTCAGGCAGGCTTGGAGTGGTGGCGGCAGGGGCTGCACTTTGCGGCAGGAGAGCTGATAAGGTGATCAGCTCCCCTGCTGCGAAGCACAGCCCCTGATAGTGATGCCAACCTCTTCCCGGGGGGGGGGGGAGAGGGGTTGAGATGGGCATTAGCCCCTCCTCCCCAAGGCCCCACCCCTGCTGCTCCTCTTCCTCCCAGGGCCCCATCCCCTGGCCAGGCTGGAAGCCAGAGCCAGAGCCAGGTCGCGGTAAGAGTCGCCCAGGGAGCCTTGGCCGCTGTGGGGAGACCTGGACCCTCCACCTGTCCTGGATGGTGTGCCCCAGGGGGAGGGACATGGGTCGAGGGCTGCTCTTGGTTAGCTCAAACTTCAAACAGCAGATGATCAAGTGAGTACATTAGTGATTTCATGGGAGCTGCAACCCCCAGTCATTGAAAGCTCAACATGAATTTTAATGCCAGCTTTGCTTCAATATTCATATCCATCTTACTTAGAAGGTATGTAACTAGTCACTCTTCTCATGGGTAAGCCATCATCCCTACTGCCCAGCCTTTGTTAAGACAACTCTCATCCTTTTACATAAAATTTAGCTTCAGTGCAAGTCAGGAACATAACCATATAGACAAGTGTAAGCTTCCAAGCTTTAATATAGAGGAAGGCAATGACTTGTTGGTAATGCTGATGATTAAGAGTCATAGATTCCATGGTCTGAAGGGACCATTTTGACCATCTAGTGTGACCTTCTTCTGTATAATACAGGCCATATAACTTCCCCAAAGTAATTCCTAGACAATATCTTTTAGAAGAACATCCAATCTTTGATTTAAAAATTGTCAGTGGTATTCTAACAAGAGTTAGCAGTAAAAGAGAATATTTTACGTAAAGAAATTTGGACCTTGTCTCGTGGCACACTTGGATAAAAAATGCTGAGATAGCCCAATAATGCAAGGCTTCATTCCGCCTGACCTCTCCTCTTTTTCTCTTCCCTTGCTACCTGGTTCCCTCTTCTCTTTATTGCCTATTTGTGTATGTCTTTACTATGATCATTACCCTCACCCTAATATGTTATGTTTTGACAATCTTACACAGACATATTTGTATTGTTTGGTCTTGCAGCTTTGACAAGTTGTAAAGTTGCATAACCGCATAATTTTATTGGCCATCCTGTCAAATGTGTGGTATCTGGCAACATATACAAGTTGTAAGACATTTACCTTTCTGTATTTGTTTCTTTATGAACATTAATAAAATATTTTTCACAAAACTTTCAGTAGTGGAAAATCCACCACAACCCTTGGTAAGCTGTTCCAAAGGAAAATTACTCAGTTAAAATTTTTGCCTTTATTTCCAGTCTGAATTTGTTTAGCTTCAGCTTCCAGCAATTGGATCACACTATACCTTTCTCTGCTTGATTGAAGAGCCCACTTACTCACAGTCAACTTGTAACTCGTTCCCAGGGCATGTTGTGAATGCCAAAACTACAATGGGGTTCAAAAAAGAATTACATAAGTTCATGGAGCATCAGTTCATCAATGGCTATTGGCCAAGAGGATCAGGGTTGCAACCCCATGCTATGGGTGTCTCTAAGCCTCTGACTGCCAGATGCTCAGACTGGATGACAGAGGATGACTCATTCAGTAATTGCCCTGTTCACTCCTTCAGAAGCATCCAGAATCGGCCACTGTTAACACACAGGATACTGGCCTAGATCAACCATTGGTATAACCCAGTATGGCTGCTAAATAATAAGCATTTATTCCCCATGTAGGTACTTATAAAAGATAATCCTGTCCCCCCTCCCCCCCCCACACACACACACCCCTTCTTTATTCAGCTAAATAGATTGAGCTCCTTGAATCTATAAGTAAGGTCTGTCACAGAGGTCACGGAAGTCATGGATTCAGGGGCGGCACTTACCTGGTGCGGGGGAGCTCCCCGGCTCCCACCAGCATGTCCCTGCAGCTTGTAGGTGGAGGGGCCAGGGGGCTCCGCGCACTGCCCATGCCCGCAAGCGCCACCCCTGCAGCTCCCATTGGCTGCATTTCCTGGCCAATGAGAGCTGCAGAAATGCTGCTTGTGGTGGGAGCAGCATGCGGAGCCCCCCTGGCTGCCCCTCCCCTATGAGTTTCTGGGACATGCCGGTCAGACCTAGGTAGGGAGCCTGCCAGCCCTGTCAACCTCTTCTCCCCCCAGCACCAGCGGGGGTCCTGGGCCACCCCCGCCCAGTACCCGCGGGCCCCCTGGCCCTAGTTTTAGTTAGGGGTATATAGTAAAAATCATGGACGGGTCACAGGCCGTGAATTTTTGTTTACTGCCTGTGACATGTCCGTGACTTTTACTAAAAATACCTGTGACTAAAACGCAGCCTTAACTATAAGGCATGTTTTCTAATCCTTTAATTCTCATGGCTCTCTTCTGAACCCTCTCCAAACAACATCCTCCTTGAATTGTGGACACCAGAACTGGACACAGTATTCCAGCAGCAGTCACACTAGTGTCAAATACAGGTAAAATAACCTTTCTGTACTACTTGAGATTCCTCTGCTTATTATTCAAGGATTGCATTAGCCCTTTTGGCCACAGTGTTGTCCTGGGAGCTCAAGTTGCTCTGCATGCCCTCTTCAAACCAAGTCCCATGCATAGGATGTTGCTATAGCAGCCCTGGCTCCAGCTGTTCCCCAGCTCTGCTGCAAGTCTAATAGCAGCCTTGAGCAGCCAGGGGCAAAGCAGAACAGTGCTCAAGGCTGCTTTGAGTGCTTGGGGCCAAATCCAATGACTTCATAAGGAGGGGACATGGCACTTGTTTATCACATTGGACATCTGAAAAAAAATTCATATGACTTGTTTTTTTCTTTAATTCTCTGGGAAGTTATTTTCTCCTTCCCAATGTTAGTACAGCAGATGGGTTGAAGAATTACATTCAACTGAGATTATTATATTTAAAAACCTTATGATGATGAGTGAGTGTGTGTGATACTGTTACTCCAAGAGCTACACAAGTCAAGGCAGTGGATTTTATAATGTTGTTTTAAGTGCTAAACTCTGAGATATGTAAGAGGTTGCTATAAATTCAGCCTTCCTTGACTCCAGTGGAACCCTTACTGTTTTACACAAGCTGAAGATCTGGTCCATGGACTTCCCATTCAATGGTCTAAAATCATTTTTATGATATATTCTGTTAGAAATTTTGTCTTACAATAGCCTCTACTGCCACAGCACTTCTTGATCCAGAGATTATGTATCTTCCTGTAATTAACCAACTATATAAATGTATGACTTAATAAAAGAAGTCTACTGATGTACTATTAATACCCACACATACATTTCAATAATATTGTAGATTAATTCATTGCTTCTGTAACAAAGGGCTTAATAGGACTTGATGAAATCCTGGAAGCTTAATTTTAAGACTTTTTTTTTAAGCTTCTTACAACCTAGTGATTTTGGTAATGGAGCCAGTAGTTGGAGCTTCATTGTAACAGAAACAGACAGTTTTCAAACATGAGAAAATGGGAAAGAATATACTTAAATCGTTGTCACAAAAGATCAGTTCAGTCTGAAGTAAAACAGCAGTACAGCTTGACAGGCAATTACTGTTCATAACTTCCATCATTTTAGTTTTGTATGAATTCCAACTCACATACAGAGCCCTGGTTTTGCACTGATTAGCTTACAAACTGCAATGAATTATTGTTGGCGGGATAATATCTTATTGGCCATCATTCACAATTATGACAAACTCTTGCAAAGCCCCTTGCCAATCAGGGTGTGGCGGGGGAGTAATGTTTTGTCCTAACCATAGGGCTAATAGAGAGGCACCATAGCTTGTGGAAGCTAAGCATGGAAACTCAAAGGTACTGCATTCTCCTGCATGAATCATACTGTTGAGATCTCCCTGCTTCCATCCATCTGGCTTGTAACCATTTTCCTTTTTTTCTGTGCAGACTGTCAGCCACATTAAATTGAGTGGGAGTCATTAATTTTAGTACTTTTGTCTACCCATCCCCACCTCCACCCCCAGTTTTTAAAAGTAAAATTTTTATAACCTGTTCTTCCTTCACAAAATCTTAATGACCCATCTAGTAATTCCTTTCCTCCATTCAATTACTCCTCCACCCCAGTAACCTACATGTTGCAAACAGGCCAGGTAACGTTTCATAGTACAAGAATTTCCTTAGTAAAACCACTTCTATAAACAAGAATGCCAGCAATGGAACAGCTAATCAGTTAAAAACTATATTTCCCATGAGACTTTGAGTTCAGGGCCAAAGATCACAAGACCCTCAGTGATACTCTGCTAATTGAAGCTAAGGGCTATTAACAGGTGTGGTTCAGTTGGTGTCAATTAGAGAGGATGCATAGGCAGAGAAGGGTCTAGTTTTACTCTTACACTACTTGTCATGAGCAACTCAAGTGAAGTCAGTGGCATTGCACTAGGGTTAAAAAGCTGTGAGATCAGTGTCAAGCTAGAAGGTTACAGATATTCTGGGTTGTATAAACTGAAACTACTTGAGTTACTCAAGATGTACCGCATGGTGGGAATAGCATTTGGCCCCTCCCCTCTTCTGGGGCATTATCCTTATGTTTGCCATCAGCTGAGTCACTCCAGCAGACAGCACCTACCTTTAAACACCTGAGGATGGTTGTTTCATTGAAGGGGTTTGGGGCTGTGGAACTAGCTTGTCAAGCTATAAGAGGGTGAATTTACAACTTCAGAACTTAGTGCAAAGCTTAACTTTTGGTTGCTCCATGCATAGCGTGAATTGCTAAGACTTGTTTTGTGGTTGGTGTGTGTGTGTGGTTTTTTTCTTTTAAATCCCGTGTGGAAAAATATTTGGGTGGCTGGCTTGTGGTGGTGCTTACTAAGGGCAGCAAAGGGTGAGACACCACTCAGAAGCTACCTGTACAGAGCTCTACTCCTGAAGTGCCAACATGTCCCATTGTACCTGTTAAAAGGCTTACCCTAGAAGAGTTTGGTTCAGCCTCACCTGTTCCTGGTTTAGCTAACTATCAGGTGACAAGACTCCCAGTTCAGATGCTAGTGATGGGACCACATTGCAAAATAAGAGTAAGTTGGGCTATTAGGCCCAGATCCACAAAGGGCCTTAGGCATTGCAATGCTGAGCATTATGGTGCCTAACTTTAAGGCACCTAAAAATCACAGGAGAACAATACTGCAAGCCTCAAATTGAGTTAGGTGTGCAATGAATGTGGGGAAAGGTGCCTTGGAATATGATCCACAAAAGGCAGCACACTAGGCAAAGATGAGCCCAAGCTAGCCAATGGAAGATTCTGACAGGAGGGTTGTCCTAAATCCTGTTCCTCTCATGGAGAGAGTTGCCTAAGTCCAGGCTGCAGGGAGGTGTGTCTCTGCTAGCAGTCCATAAATGGGGACCCCTCTTCTGGAGTCATCAGCCTTCGATGCCCAAGGCATTTCTTGCAAGAAATGAGTAAGGCACCTGCCTCACTCCACAAAAAGTGGTAGTAGTGGTGGTGGTGGGAGGAGGAGTTGGTTCCTACTTCATAGCTTTTATCCCAGTGGCTAGAGCACTTGATTCCAGTATGGGGGACCCAGGTTTAATTCCCCCCTCTTCTTGATGGAGAGGGGATTGAACGGGGGTCTCCTACCTCTCAAGAGAGTGCTCTAAGCATTGATCTAGGGGATCCTTTGATATGGGCCTCCCTCATTCTCTTCTGTGGAAGCTATTCCATTTGGGATTAAAAAATGAAAGTGATTGGAACAAGGGATTGGACTCTGGGTCTCCCACCTACCAGGTGGGTGTCCTAACCACTGGACTATAGTCATTCTCTTTTTCATTTTGTCCCAGTGACTAAGTATTTAACCACAGACGAAAGAGAGAGACTATAGTTTCGTGGCTAGACAGGTCATTGCCATGCTGTACAAATTAATCTTTATAGGTTAAAAAGCACACTTGACTGAGTCATTAAATGTAACTCTGGTTTCCTTTCAATACAAACATCCTTCCACAAAAATGCTTTCTGAACCAAACCAATGATAGCATTGGGTGTTTATCTGACAGCTTAATATCCTCTCTGTGTGTGTATCATTTTAATGTATGTGTCTTGCTTAAAAAAAACCCTGAGCTAGAAATTGTAACATTCATGCTCCAGGTACTAAGGGTTTGAAGTGTGTAGTTCTGAAATGAAACTAGTGTAAAGGCTACTCCTGGGGGGATTCAGTGCCACTGCATATACATAATTAATTAGCTGTGCATACTTTTAATTTTTTGCACAGAAGAAAGCTTCTCCTGAAAAGTTGCTGCAGTTCTGCCTTTTGCCCACAAGAGGGTGATGTGGCGATAGAACACAGCAGTAGCTCCCAGCCAGCTAAGGAAGAGAGAGAGCCTTCTTCACAGCAAGCCAGGTCAGGAGACGGGGCTATGGGGAGACAGACAGTGTGGTGTGCTGGGGGGCTCAAACGGGCTCAGACGGGCTAGTGGAGGAGGACAGACCGGGGCAGGGGATGATTGGGAGTGGAGGTGCAGGGCCACATGGTGATGGGGAAGGGGGTGCAGAGCTACATAGGGACAGAGGATGGCTGGGTGGGGACACAGAGACACATGGAGATGGGGGGGAGGGGGTGCAGGGCCACATAGGGATGGGGAGAGTGGGTGTCTAAGTGGGGGTGGAGGGACACATGTGCCTGATTGAATGGGAGAGGCTAGGGGTCAGCCCTGGTCTGCATGGGGGAAGCTCCCTAACAGTCCCTCCCCACCCCCTAAAAACACCTGTTCCATACTTTTCCCACCCATACCCAACAACCCTCCAAGTTCACACCCAGGCTCCTTCCCAGCAATTTACATCCCTCTTCCTCAGCTCCTCCGTTACCCCTGACCTCCCCCCCCCCCCCAGCCTTTGAACTGCTTCTGGGGTGTGTGTGAAATATGGTTCTGTATTGTAGTTTAAATGAATTATTACTCAGAGTTCTGTATTAATATGCCTAGTAAGGAATCTATTTGTCAAAAAAACATTTTCTGAATCTTTTTTGTTGTCTGTATTGTTACAGATATACTTGCTGACAGGTATTTTGAAATAAATGACCAAAAATAATTGAAACTGGGTGTGATTATATTGTGTTATTTTGACAAATAAAACATGCAGAAGTTGAAAATATTGTGTGCAGAATTTTTAATCTTTTTCCTGCAGAATTCCCCCAGGAGTAAAAGGCATATAATGAAACCTTGGGGGTATCATAGAATCATAGAATCATAGAATCTCAGGGTTGGAAGGGACCTCAGGAGGTCATCTAGTCCAACCCCCTGCTCAAAGCAGGACCAAACCCAACTAAATCAGCCCAGCCAGGGCTTTGTCAAGCCTGACCTTAAAAACCTCTAAGGAAGGAGATTCCACTACCTCCCTAGGTAACCCATTCCAGTTCTTCACCACCCTACTAGTGAAAAAGTTTTTCCTAATGTCCAACCTAAACCTCCCCCTCTGCAACTTGAGACCATTACTCCTTGTTCTGTCATCTTCTATCACTGAGAACAGTCTAGATCCATCCTCTTTGGAACCCCCTTTCAGGTAGTTGAAAGCAGCTATCAAATCGCCCCTCATTCTTCTCTTCTGCAGACTAAACAATCCCAGTTCCCTCAGCCTCTCCTCGTAAGTCATGTGCTCCAGCCCCCTAATCATTTTTGTTGCCCTCCGCTGGACTCTCTCCAATTTATCCACATCCTTCTTGTAGTGTGGGGCCCAAAACTGGACACAGTACTCCAAATGAGGCCTCACCAGTGCTGAGTAGAGGGGAATGATCACATCCCTCGATCTGCTGGAAATGCCCCTACTTATACAACCCAAAATGCCATTAGCCTTCTTGGCAACAAGGGCACACTGTTGACTCATATTCAGCTTTTCGTCCACCGTAACCCCTAGGTCCTTTTCTGCAGAACTGCTGCCCAGCCATTCGGTCCCTAGTCTATAGCAGTGCATGGGATTCTTTCGTCCTAAATGCAGGACTCTGCACTTGTCCTTGTTGAACCTCATCATATTTCTTTTGGCCCAATCCTCTAATTTGTCTAGGTCCCTCTGTATCCTATCCCTACCCTCCAGCGTATCAACCACTCCTCCCAGTTTAGTGTCATCTGCAAACTTGCTAAGGGTGCAGTCCACACCATCTTCCAGATCGTTAATGAAGATATTGAATAAAACCGGCCCCAGCACCGACCCTTGGGGCACTCCACTTGATACCGGCTGCCAACTAGACAAGGAACCATTGATCACTACCCGTTGAGCCCGACCATCTAGCCAGTTTTCTATCCACCTTACCGTCCATTCATCCAGCCCATACTTCTTTAACTTGCTGGCAAGAATACTGTGGGAGACTGTATCAAAAGCTTTGCTAAAGTCCAGAAATAGCACATCCACTGCTTTCCCCTCATCCACAGAGCCGGTTATCTTATCATAGAAGGCAATTAGGTTAGTCAGGCATGACTTGCCCTTGGTGAATCCATGCTGACTGTTCCTGATCACTTTCCCCTCCTTTAAGTGGTTCAGGATTGATTCCTTGAGGACCTGTTCCATGATTTTTCCAGGGACTGAGGTGAGACTAACTGGCCTGTAGTTCCCTGGATCTTCCTTCTTCCCTTTCTTAAAGATGGGCACTACATTAGCTTTTTTCCAGTCGTCCGGGACCTCCCCCGATCGCCATGATTTTTCAAAGATAATGGCCAGAGGGGGTAGACCCTTTGTTCCTGTGAAAGGAAGCGGACTGAAGGCCTCAAAGAATGATGTTTTCTATTTGTGATGGGTTTTCCCCTCACCTGCTAGAGAAGGGGGAGGGGGGAAAACAATGAGACCTGCTGCATACCTGTGGGATGATTGCCTCCTGGCCAGAAGGGACAGAGCTAGGTGATGATCCACTGGGCAACTGGGTCTTATAAGCAGGCTGACGCAGCTCAGTGAGGGGAGAAACTGAAGAGGAAGCAGGACTCTTCTAGAGGGGAAGGCCCATCAGTTTGGGGGCTGGCTGTGGCTGGAGAGCTGAGCCACAGGAGTAGTGCCAACTCCTGTGGTAGGCCCCTGGAACAAGGAGTAAAGAGGCAGTCCTGAATCTGGTGTCCCAGAAGGGAAACAGGGAATAGAAGAGACCCACAGGGGGGCAGAGTAGCCTCCTCTGTAGCTCTGGGGTTCTCCCAGGAACATTACTCACTGACGAAAGGGGCAATCTAATGGTGAGTATGCACCATGCCACTCTTGAAAACAGATAACATGGACAAAGTGCAAGTTTTCTCCATGGTATTTTGCTTAAGTATCTCAGCTCTTATCTGAGGATAAAACAGTAGCACTATTAAAATAAGGGAATGTATATCTGATACAGCACAGCTACTTTAAGAAAGAACATGATGATTGTGAGATAACCCAGCAGGTACAGGACGTATGTTCCTGAATGTGCAGAACATTTTCGCAAGGGGCAGGATCTTAAAGCAATGGCTGCATAACTGAAGATCCTATTCTTCATAGAACAGCCTAGGCTGAAGTATTTCAATACAATCCTAGTTGATAAGAGTTGTCATCCCTTTGTCAAAGACCTTTTCCCCCAACAACATGTTGACCCAGACTAACAAAAACTATTGCCTGTATGCCATGTTAGATTTGTAAATAATGGGTTTTTGCTTATTTATTGATTTAAGATATCTGGTCAAGCTGGATTTTGGTTTATTAATCAGACTAGACATCTGAAATCAAACAGCATAAACAGAAAAGGCTAACCTACCAAATCTGGGATACTCGGCTGGCCTGGCTACAGTGCTCCAAGTTACACTACAACTCTAAGGATTTATATAGATGCCTTCCCCTGTGTTTATCCCATATTACAATTTTTGCAGTTAGTCCAATCACAATTATATATCTACCTTGCAGCCAGTTGTCTAGACAGTTAGATTTTCATCATGCCCTAATATACTCCAAATGTCCAGCACACAAAAGGTCACTACAGTTTTGACCTACTTTAACATGGGTTCAAAACAAGTTTTTAACCAACTAAATGTCATATTCCATTATGTTTGCCTTTTCATGGTTTGTTTTTTCCTTTTTATAATGTTTTTATCCACTTATTCTTTTTTTGTGGTTTCCATTACAACTTTAAGCAGGTTGTAAAGATAGGTCATAAAAAGGTTATGTGATTAAACATATTTCCACTTAACAGTTCAGCTTTTATTGGCTAATAATTGTATATCATCTTTTAGCATTACTTTTTCCAGAGCTTTATGGGAGTTCTTTAGCATAGTCATGATAAATACTTAGGCTTTAGGCATTCAGATTTGCCAACAGATTTAAATCTGGAATGCAGGGAACTATATTGGGGGTACGACAGAAGAGGTAACATAAACTCCTCCAGAATAGTTAAAAAGGTCTTCAACAAATTTTGGATTAAAAGTAGCTCATGTAAAAGTAGCTCATTTTTAACTAGCTAAGCATTGCACACAAGGATTTAACTTTAACTAATGTTTATCTTAAATTACATAAGAAGAGACCGCCATATTTATAACTCTGTACATAAGACTTTCTGAATCTCTTTAGTGTAACTTCTGAGGTGTACTTAAGTGATTAGAATTTAAACTAATGAACAGGTTAGTTTACTCTACAAAAGTCAAACTCTAATTAAATTTGCAGAATTGTTTATGCAGAAACTTTTCTGAAATAAGTTAGTCTTGCTTTAAGGGCACAATAGAACCCAATTTTCATTATTTCATCCATATCCTTACATCTTGTGATATCCCCTTACTTCAAACTTTGCTAAGAATTGGTTTCTTTAAAGAAAGTGTTTTCCTCCGGTCTCTACTCCTTCAACATATGTGTTCAATTCCATTCTCCGCATAAGTTTTTGTAACCCTGATACCAAGTTATACACATTACAGTGAACTGTTAATATGCTGAAGCACTGATGAAAAGAACTTTTACACATAACCATTTGCTTTGGCAAGAATGGAAGCCAAAACTAAGCCCACCCTTGATGTCTCAAATTAGAGATAAACACAACTTGGAAGAAAAACGTTTTGGAAACCAACAGAAAGATGTCGGTAACTGGCAATGTTGTATGTTTGCAAATAGTGTCAACCAAACATTAAGACTGCAAATTTAAACAAACACCAGGCTCCCTGGACACTTGAAAGCACTTCCTAGTAATTTAAGAATGGCTCTCAAGTATAAAGTGGGCCAATAATTAAGCCTTAAACTAAAACAAGATATGAAGCTGGAATAATGAGGTGATTGTTGTACAGATTTATTCCTTGCACAGTTTGCTTTCCTTATGCTCCAAAACACTGAATTTGCCCACATTCCCTCTTACAGCCCCAGGATTGCTTGCTTGCTTTTTTAGATCCCTTACCCTTGAGACTTTCCTCTACCTCCTGTGAAACTTTGAGGAATGCCCAGGACTCCCATGAAAGCTCATAAGTACTAGACCATCGCTGGCTGCAAGGCTGATGGATGGACAAAATAAACCACTTTTATTTTCCTCCATCCACCCTACAGACTAGTACATAATAATACAGCTTCAAGTCAGTCTGAATTTGTGAACTTATAGTAGTAAAAAGGGGCCTGAGGTACACAGGGCAAAACCACTCTTCATATGTTAAACTCAACTTAATACAGCTAAGTGTCCACTAGGAAACTTGGTTTTGTATGTAAAACCCAGATTTACCAAACCAGGGTTGTTCACATGCATGGCTTTGGTTCAGGAGTAACTGTAACATATACAAGCCTTAATTTTAAAATAATGCCATACCCAACTTCCTGAATTACTATGGGAATTTGTTGTGCATAGGCTTGGAAGAATTAGACTTTTTGATCAGTAAATGTGAGTGAACACTGATTTCACTGTACTCACACCAACAAAAAATATTTACATCAATAACTAGAACTTGCAGATACGCAAAGTAAGAAAAAGTCAGCTTGAAAAATCACTAGACTTTGACCTAAGGATATTTACTTTGTATATTTTTATGTGTGATGTTGACAACCTGGGTTTTCACAGTTATAAAACTTTGTAACTTTTTTTGCATTTCACAACCTACTGTCATTAAACAATTATTGCCTGATCCCGCCCCCCCCCACACACACACACACCATTGTCTGACCCTGCCATAATTTCCTGCAATTGTGAAAATTTAAATCAATAAAAATGCTTAAACATTGATATTATCCATTGAAATTACAAAAAAAAAATTGAATTCTGCCAAACCTAGTTATAGAGCATGTTTAACCTATACTGCATGGAGCATGTTTAACCTATACTGCATGGAGCATGGTAGACACCATCTTAGGGACTCCCCAGCAGGTGACTTGTTCCCTTTGTACAGTCTGAGTGCAAAAAGAGTACACAGGGGCAGAGGTTCTAGTACTTTCCTTGGGGCAGAGACCTTGCCTCTATGACAGGGTTGCAGCACACACTGCAGGGTCATGGTAGGATCAAGTTGGCCCTGAGAGAGCCTATGCATTACCTATTGTGCGGATTTACATGCAAAGACTTAAGTCACATTTCTCAGCATTAACTAGTTGAATCTCAATGTAGTTAAATGCTTGAGAAATTTAAAACCTGCATTTGATTGCCCTACAATATACTAGTGCAGGGTTCACGTAGTTCAGGATAGAAACAATCCTGTTATAAAAGCAAATAATTCCTTTAATAGTATGAATGGTAGAATAGGGGAAATTTCATTCCAATCCTCAAGCAGGGGAAATAAAATTATTTTATCCTAGGTACTGTTCACTTTGAATTTGTATGTAATCCATATGAATATACATGCAGCTGCTTTTGATATTAATTTTAATGTTTTATAGAATCATAGAAGTGTCAGACTGGAAGGGACCTCAATAGGTCATCTAGTCCAGGCCCTTGCACTCAAGGCAGGACTACGTAACTAGATCATTCTGAGTCAGTCAGTTGGTGCCTTTGCTTAGGTGTTCCCCTAAATTCAGGCAGAGCTTGTGAAGCTCCATTCTTGTTGTTCATGGAGTTTCCACAACCTGGCAGGAAGTAAGTAATGGAACTGCTTCCAGTGCCATGACAAGAGTGTTCCTGGCCCAGTTCAAAGACTCAAAATGATGCCCTTCTACTGCGGGAGTAACACCTGCAATCTCCACTAAGTATTTCTTACACAGGGATCTTCCTAACCCTCCCTGAAGCAATCTCATTACTCATCCTAATCTATCTTCCCTGCTTTTGATAACTGCCAGGTCGCTTATCTTTTCCTGTACCATGGACATTCTTAGAGGGGTCTTGATTAATTTTATTTTGCTGAAACTCCTTTTATTAGCAGCCACAGTTATGGAAAGACAGCAAAAAATAGGCAGTACTGTTTCTGTGTTACGGGAACTCGCATCCAACGACCTTTCATGAATGTAGTTAAGGAAATCAATGGGAGCCTTTGTTTGCAAGTCATCCTTAAATATTTGCTCGCAACACTTGGCAAAAACCTTGATCTACTTTTCAAAACTGAGTTTAAATCTTCTGGGTAGCTACTTGCTAAGTTTCAAGTGTGCCACTTTAGGTTTTTGCGGCTGAAACTTTTCAGTTTCTTGCCCATCAAAAAAAAAGCAAACCTCTCTGCAACTCCATCATGCTTATACATCCTATCTGACTGTGTTAATGTGTTTAAGGCAGGATTGGAAACCTAACATAAGAACATAAAAATGGCCATACTGGGTCAGACCAAAGGTCCATCCAGCCCAGTATCCTGTCTACCGACAGCGGCCAATGCCAGGTGCCCCAGAGGGAGTGAATCTAACAGGTAATGATCAAGTGATCTCTTTCCTGCCATCCATCTCCACCTTCTGACAAACAGAGGCTAGGGACACCATTCCTTACCCATCCCAGCTAATAGCCATTAATGGACTTAACCTTCATGAATTTATCTAGTTCTCTTTTAAACCCTGCTATAGTCCTAGCCTTCACAACCTCCTCAGGCAAGGAGTTCCACAGGTGCACTGTGTGAAGAAGAACTTCCTTTTATTTGTTTTAAACCTGCTGCCCATTAATTTCATTTGGTGGCCCCTAGTTCTTATATTATGGGAACAAGTAAATAACTTTTCCTTATTCACTTTCTCCACACCACTCATGATTTTATATACCTCTATCATACCCCCCCTCCTTAATCTCCTCTTTTCCAAGCTGAAAAGTCCTAACCTCTTTAACCTCTCCTCATATGAGACCCGTTCCAAACACCTAATCATTTTAGTTGCCCTTTTCTGAACTTTTTCTAATGCCAGTATATCTTTTTTGAGATGAGGAGACCACATCTGTACGCAGTATTCAAGATGTGGGCGTACCATGGATTTATATAAGGGAAATAAGATATTCTCCGTCTTATTCTCTATCCCTTTTCTGATGATTCCTAACATCCTGTTTGGTTTTTTGACTGCTGCTGCACACTGCATGGACGTCTTCAGAGAACTATCCACAATGACTCCAAGATCTCTTTCCTGATTAGTTGTAGCTAAATTAGCCCCCATCATATTGTATGATAGTTGGGGTTATTTTTTCCAATGTGAATTACTTTACATTTATCCACATTAAATTTCATTTGCCATTTTGTTTGTTGCCCAATCACTTAGTTTTGTGAGATCTTTTTGAAGTTCTTCACAGTCTGCTTTGGTCTTAACTATCTTGAGCAGTTTAGTATCATCTGCAAACTTTGCCACCTCACTCTTTACCCCTTTCTCCAGATCATTTATGAATAAGTTGAATAGGATTGGTCCTAGGACTGACCCTTGGGGAACACCACTAGTTACCCCTCTCCATTCTGAAAATATACCATTTATTCCTACCCTTTGTTCCCTGTCTTTTAACCAGTTATCAATCCATGAAAGGATCTTCCCTCTCATCTCATGACAACTTAATTTACGGAAGAGCCTTTGGTGAGGGACCTTGTCAAAGGCTTTCTGGAAATCTAAGTACACTATGTCCACTGGATCCCCTTTGTCCACATGTTTGTTGACCCCTTCAAAGAACTCTAATAGATTAGTAGACATTTACAGAAACCATGTTGACTTTTGCCTAACAAGTTATGTTCTTCTATGTGTCTGACAATTTTATTCTTTACTATTGTTTCAACTAATTTGCCCGGTACTGACGTTATACTTACCGGTCTGTAATTGCCGGGATCACCTCTAGAGCCCTTCTTAAATATTGGCGTTATATTAGCTATCTTCCAGTCATTGGGTACAGAAGCCAATTTAAAGGACAGGTTACAAACCATAGTTAATAGTTCCTCAATTTCACATTTGAGTTCTTTCAGAACTCTTGGGTGAGTGCCATCTGGTCCCGGTGATTTGTTACTGTTAAGTTTATCAATTAATTGCAAAACCTCCTCTAGTGACACTTCAATCTGTGACAATTCCTCAGATTTGTCACCTACAAAGGATGGCTCAGGTTTGGGAATCTCCCTAACATCCTCAGTCGTGAAGACTGAAGCAAAGAATTTATTTAGTTTCTCCGCAATGACTTTATCGTCTTTAAGTGCTTCTTTTGTATCTCGATCATCCAGGGGCCCCACTGGTTGTTTAGCAGGCTTCCTGCTTCTGATGTACTTAAAAACATTTTGTTATTATCTTTTGAGTTTTTGGCTAGCCCTTCTTCAATCTCCTCTTTGGCTTTTCTTATTTCATTTTTACACTTAATTTGGCAGTGTTTATGCTCCTTTCTATTTACCTTCAAATCTAGTATAAGAGAACTAGAGGTATCGTTACTGTTAATTTACATTTACAATGAGCTATCAGTCTTCATAATACGTGAAGCTTTGACAGGGCTAAAAGATTTTCTCCTCATTGTAGGACTTGCTGCCATAAGCTAGATTGTTTTGCTATGAAAACTTACTTTGAAAAGTTTGCTTAATGCACGGAACAGAAGAACTTTCATATAGGAAATTACCTCCTCTTGTATGCTGTTAAATATAGTCTGCTATGCCACACTCACTTCACTGGAATGAACAGTTGCAAAAGTCCTTAGATGTTGTTGAATTTTTAAGGCTGGCCTTTTATAATGATTGAAAGACTTTCCCCTAAATGTTCCCTGCCCATTAGTTTTGAAAGGGATGACTTACAACAGTAACGGTTAAAAAAAAATTCTAATGCTTTCCTTCTGTAGTCAGCTGTGGTAATATAGAGAATATTGGCATAAATATGGTACAGAGCCAATCAGTGTTACCTGGGTTATCACGCTAGCTACAATAATTACACCTTGACTCTGAAAATCTTTAGTTACTTAACTGAGTGAAATGGGTGATTAAGTGAAGGCAGAAGGCTTTAACATCTTGTGCAGTAACTCTCTAGTACAGGAATGAATAAGTACTAATGGCTGAGCAGGTAGCAGCCATGGTCATTTGTCCTAGAACAAATGTAAAATGTTCAATGCTACCATTGTGTTACTAACACTTCCCTTCCCTCTGCTTACCTGGGATAATTACTGATTCCTACACCCTGTACAACTCTGTACAGTATCAAGTATCAAGTCTAATGTGTCTCTGTTCAGTTCTCCAGTGACCCAACCTAGGAGTGTGCCTGCAAGACACAAATGGCCTGGTTTAAGCACAACTTCCACCACTTCCATAAATTACTCATCCAAATCAAGCTCATTAAATGAGTGCAAAACACTCTTCTACAACTACCAATGCAAGCTAAATTGCCAAGGTGTAAAGCAATCTTCATGTTTGCACCAGTCTAATATATAAACACTTTCTAGTTAAATGGATTCAATTTCTTTGTGTAAATGAGGCCTCAGCCCTTACACCATAGGTTACCATTACAAAGCACCAATGAGTGGAGGTAACTGTGTGTTTAATGAAGAGAAAACTAACTATTGCCTTGGTTCAAATGCTGACACAAAGTGCAGGCTTGATCTTGAAAATGCTACAGATTAGTTTTTCCTATTCATAAGTACAAATGTGAGGAGCAGCATGTAGGGTATCCTTCTGCTAATGCCTCATTGCAGAGCTGAACAGGCAATTTCTAGAAAATCTCTGATCATTTACGTAAGTGACTTTTGGGTTCATAAGGAATCTAAGAACCTGCAGGACTAGAATCAGGGAGGTTCTAGGCCAGGGGTGAGCAAACTTTTTGGCCTGAGGGCTACATCTGGATATGGAAATTGTATGGCGGGCCATGAATGCTCACAAAATTAGGGGTTGGGATGCGGGAGGGGGTGAGGGCTCCGGCGGGGGTTGCGGGCTCTGGAGTGGGGCCAGAAATGAGGAGTTCAGGGTGCAGGAAGGGGCTCCAGGCTAGGGCAGGGGTGTGGGGAGAGGGGGGATGAGGGCTCCAGCTGGGGGTGCAGGCTCTGGGGTGGGGCTGGGGATGAAGGACTTGGGGTGCAGGAGGGTGCTCCGGGCTGGGACTGAGGGGTTTGGAGGGCAGGGGGGGGGATCAGGGCTGGGGAAGGGGTTTGGGGTGCAGGAGGGGGTCAGGGGTGCAGATTCCAGGTGGTGCTTACCTCAAGCAGCTCCTGGAAGCAGCGGCATGTCCCCCCTCTGGCTCCTACACGGAGGCATGGCCAGGCGGCTCTGTGCGCTGCCCCGTCCACAGGCGCTGTCCCTGCAGCTCCCATTGGCCTTGGTTCCCAGCCAATGGGAGCTGCGGGGGCGGCGCATGGGGCAGGGGGGCAGGGGCAGCATGTGGAGCCCGCTGGCTGCCCCTACGTGTAGGAGCTGGAGGGGGGACATGCCGCTGTTTCCGGGAGCCGCGCAGAGCCACAGAACGTGCAGAGTGGGGTAAACCCCCGACCCTGCTCCCTGGCTGGAGTGCCAGAGCAAGGTAATCCCTGGACCCTGCTCCCCGGCAGGAGCTCAAGGTCCAGATTAAAACATCTGAAGGGCCGGATGCGGCCCCTAGGGCATAGTTTGCCCACCCCTGTTCTAGGCCTTGGATGCTTCCACATCACTTCTAGAAGGTTAGACTGGCTTTCTGCTAGAGGACCCTATGAAGCCAGGCTTGGCAGGAAGTACCACCCAGCAGAGCCTGAATGGCAGCCACCACAGCCAACTGACTGGCTGAGGCTAGTATTTAAATCAGGAAGCCATCAAAGGGAGTTGTGTGAGCAACAATGCAGACTGCCTGTCTCTGTACCAGACCCTCTTTGCTGTACACCCTAGATGCTGCCTTCTGACCCTGATTTGTCCTTGATTTTGCTATTTGCTTGCAGTCTGTAACCTGACTTCCTGGTATCCTGAGCCAGCCCTACCCCAACCCTGCTCTTTACCTGCAACTTGTTGTCTGATCCTGACTTCCTGGCATCCTCACCTGGCTCACTCCCAGCCCCTCTACATCTCTCATGACTGCAATTTAGTAGCTGACCAGTGCATGCAGGCTGCCTGTGGCCCGGCCCTGACAGAATGGAAAGATGGGCCCTTATGTTACAACCTTAAATAATCACCAGAGTGCCTAGAGCAGATCCTGTGTGATAAAGAGGCTTTTCCTTTACTTAATGCTTAGTCTCCTAACCATAGTTGTGCTATTATTTGAAAATAATGCTTGAACATATTCTCAATAAATGCACTGATGGAAGAAACTAGCTTTTTTCTCACACACTAGTTCTTCAATATGGAAATGCAAATTGTAGGTAACAATGTAAGCTGCTGTAGTTTTGTTGCTTTGTTCAATGCAAGGCAGGCCTGAAATAATTCCTATGTAGTGGGGCACAGTGTGTACAATTATTGTGCAATAACATGTTCTGAAATGCTCAAAGTCACGTTCACATTACCAAACTAGTGGTTCATAAATAATACAACTTAATAGTAGCAATGCATTTTCCTTTCGCTTTGATCTAGCTTGAGAAATTAAACAATTTTCAGAGCAACAGAAACTAGGTGCAGACTTCTGAAATGATTTTTTTGGAGAAACGCGTATTCACTTTGTTTCAGCCAACAAATCAAAGTCTGAATCTAAGAAATTCCATTTGGAGAACTTGGCACTCTTCTAAGTTCAGCTGCTTCTCAAGTATACACAAACATGGCTACTCAATCAGAGCAGTTAGCTGAAGTGAGGAGCTTCTTCTCAGATGAGCTTCCAAAATGAGAGAAGCCAACTGAAGAAACTACCCTCTTCAATAGAGAGGAAGGAACTCCTTACAAAAGCTTGTAGGGGTAAGTGGGAATGAGGTGTTGGGCTCTGACCTGTTAAAAAGTTAGAAATTTTCATACAAAAGTAAAAAGACTTGCAGTAATTATGAAAGCCTTTTCTTCAAGATACTCCTGCTACTATGGTTAAGTTTGTCTTGAGGTTTCTAATTATAAGGAGGGGAACTTCAGTGAATTCTTCCTGGTATACCCATTGAGAGTTTGAACTGACCAATAAAGTACATCTTCATTGCACACCACTGGTGGTGGCATGTAGGAAATCTGGAGCTACATGCCACAGTGAAAGGCTCTGGTGTAGGGGAGGCAACAGGGAAAGGATACTACGTTACTAAAAAGAGTAGTGTAGATGGGGATGCACTGCTTGGTGTGCAGAGAGCTCTGTGGGGTACATATCCTAGTGGTTCAGGTGTGTCCTTTCTCAACTCACCTAAGTAGTGCCTCACCATCTACATGTATATACATATGCTAGCACTGGGGTGGGAAAACTATGGCCCGCGGGCCACATCCGGCCCACGGGACCGTCCTGCCGGGCCCCCGAGCTCCTGGCCCAGGTGGCTCGCCCCCGGCCCCTCCTCTGCTGTCCCCCCTCCCGTGCAGCCTCAGCTAGCTCGCTCCACCGCCGGCGCAATGCTCTGGGCGGCGGGGCTGTGAGGTCCTGGGGCAGCGCAGCTGCAGAGCCTGGCCTGACCCGGTCTCTGTGCTGCGTGGTGGCATCGGCAGTGGCAGCGTGGCCCGGCTCCAGCTGGGCGGCGCGGCTGTAGCACCGCCAGCCACTGGCGCTCCAGGCAGCGTGGTAAGGGGGCAGGGGGGTTGGATGGGGGCAGGGAAGTTCAGGGTGGTGGTCAGGGGGCGGATTCCGGGGGGGCCATCAGGAATAAGAGGAGGGGTTGGATGGGACAGCAGGGGTCCGGGGGCAGTCAGGGGACAGGGAGCGGGGGTGTGTGGATGGGGCAGGGGTCCCAGAGGGGCCGTCAGGGAATGGGGGGGGTTGGATGGGGCAGGAGTCCCAGGGGGGGCAGATAGGAGTGGGGGCCGGGTCACGACCCCCTCCCCTAACCAGCCCTCCATACAATTTACGAAACCTGATGCGGCCCTCAAGCCAAAAAGTTTGCCCGCCCCTGTGCTAGGGGGTGTGTCTACTCTACATGCTGCTGTAAGAAGACTATAGTGTAGACATGGCTATAGTTAGCCTAACTCTGGGGTTGCCAGAATAAGAATTGTCTTAATGTTAAAAGCAAAGCTGCTAAGCAGTGAGCAAAGTGGGAAAGAGAACTAACTGATTAAAACCTGGAGTACTGTGTCCAGTTTTGGGCCCCACAGTACAAGAAGGATGTGGAAAAATTGGAAAGAGTCCAGCGGAGGGCAACAAAAATAATTAGGGGGCTGGAGCACATGAGTTATGAGGAGAGGCTGAGGGAACTGGGATTGTTTAGTCTGCAGAAGAGAAGAATGAGGGGGGATTTGATAGCTGCTTTCAACTACCTGAAAGGGGGTTCCAAAGAGGATGGATCCAGACTGTTCTCAGTGGTACCAGATGACAGAACAAGGAGTAATGGTCTCAAGTTGCAGTGGGGGAGGTTTAGATTGGATATTAGGAAAAACTTTTTCACTAGGAGGGTGGTGAAGCTCTGGAATGGGTTACCTAGGGAGGTGGTGGAATCTCCTTCCTTAGAGGTTTTTAAAGTCAGGCTTGACAAAGCCCTGGCTGGGATGATTTAGTTGGGAATTGGTCCTGCTTTGAGCAGGGGGTTGGACTAGATGACCTCCTGAGGTCCCTTCCAACCCTGATATTCTATGATTCTATGATAAAACTGTTGGAAACAATGAGGATCCAGACACTGCATCCAGTGTACTCCATATCTAAGACTCTAAAGTTTTCAGGAATAAGTAGTATTTAATTCTCATGGCCGCAAAAAACAAAGATTTTAACAAACATTAGCCCAATTTTGCTCTTCTGGAAATCAACAGCAAATCTAATTGCTTGAAGGAGTTGAAAGGCGTTTTATAAGGTGTGGATCTGACATATTGATCATAATTGGAGCCATATTGGGCTCTAAAGTTCCCCAGAAATTAGGATTTCATGTGTATCATTTATTTAAAACAAATGCTTTAAAGTTGAACGTAAATCCCAGGGAGGAAAACTAAAGTAAAAAGCTTGAATATGGCTGTGCCTAATCCTGCACTAATTTAGTCATACTGCTGTTCAGTTCATCCAAATTAAACAAAATGGAGTTAATACTTATTTACTGAAATGTAAGTGAAATTAGGTTTGGAATATGCATACCACCAGTAAAGGCATATAGTGGACACTCTTCCATCTCCCACAGGGAGAAAGCCTATTTCCACAAATGTTAACTATTTGTAAGCAAAGGGTATCTCTCTCAAAATAACAAACTTTTCAAAACTGAAGTAACTTTCACAAGAGTAACCACTATATAAATATGCTTTGTTAATGGGTAAAAATGTCAGTTGCCTGTGACTGAAAAGCCTAAATGAGCATTATCATGTGTGCTGTGTAGTCATCTTAAAGGGAAAAGCTTTTAAAGCTGTTTTAGTCGTAGGTGCACAACACCTTTTAAAGGTTTGTAGGCTAAGTTCCCTGTAAGTCACAGCATCCTGCCGCAGTCGGAGGAGGGGTGCCCTTCTCCCAGCCCCAATTCAGCCTGCGGCCTGGACCTAGCCACAGACGGATCGGGCCCAGGCACAGCCGGGATGGCGTGGCCCAAACCTGGAGCGGCCCAGACCGGCTGCAGCCGGGCCCACACCCAGGCACGGCCGGAGCGGCTCGGACCCTGGGGTGGCCCGCCCCCGGCCTGGACCTGCTGGGGCTGGGGGAGAAGCGCCTATCCTGCAGCCCCAGCTCCAGAGCTCCCACGACGGGAAGAGGCACCTCTCCCCATAGCCCAGGTGCTGCTGCGGGGAGAGAGAGTTGGGGGGAGTCCTTGCTCCCCACCATAGCCCTGGAGCACCCTCCTGCACTCCAAACCCCTCATCCCTGGCCCCACCCCAGAGCCCATACCCCCATCTGGAGCCCTCACCCCCTACACCCAACCCTCTGCCCCAGCCCTGAGCCCCTCATCCCTGACCCCACCCCAGAGCCCGCACCCCCAGCCGGAACCTGCACCCCCTGCACCCAATCCTCTGCCCCAGCCCTGAGCCCCCTCCCACACTCCGAACTTCTCAGCCTCCCACCACCACATGAATTTTGTTATGTGCACCAATATGAAAGTGATGTGTGACACACATCATATTGGTGCACATAACAAGATTCATTCCGCACCTGGGTGGGAAAAATTAGAGGGAACACTGTAGGATTTGGGTTTCTTTGAACAGAAACTTTGGTTAGCTAGGCTGATGTCCAGTTTTATTAAATGCATGTCAGATTTAAAAAAAAAAAAAACCTGTGGCAAAACTACTCAGACTTTACACTGAAATAACCAGGATTCATTGGCATTCACTTGAGAGTTGTAAGAACCAATGCTGAGTTTCAGCAGAACCATATAACAACAAAAAGCTAGCGTGCTCGAGCGCGGTTAATTCTGAGGGCATGTCTACCCTGCAAGTGAAGCTGAGATTGTCGCATGTGTTGGCCTACATGGACTAGCTTTAATCTATCTAGCATGGGTAAGAACAGTAGTGAAAATGGGCTGGCATGGGCTAGCAACAACAGTATGTACCCAGGGTCCCTGGTGGGCTTATCCTCTGGATGCTAGCCTATACTAAAGCCCACTACTGTTCTTACCCATGCTAGCTAGATTAAAGTGTATCAGTCACCCATTCACTTGCAGTGTAGCCCTTCCCTATAAAAAGGAACCAAAAATGATCCTGGCAGCAAACATCTCACTACCATACAAGGAAAGGTGTACATTGGTAAAGCCGGACCTCTATTACAGATATCATGGCCACAAATTATAACAGTACTCATCTCATCCGGATGCGTTATCCGTTTTAATGGAAGATTTGTCTTAATTCTGTAGACAGGTTTGGAAATATCAACCTTTGATGCAATTAATACAATTTATTTACTCTTTACCCTGAGGATCAGTTGTAGGAGCAGTCTTCGGTCTCAGTGCGAGAAAGTGAGTAATGAAGGGCAGTTTGATGACAGCACACTAGTTTGATCAGCCTAGAAAAGGAACAATGGTGAACTCCACAAGGACGTAACCAATTAGGACACTGGCTTATATGATGACAAATTATGGCAGCAATGACAGTTTCACACAAATACTGTGCACATTGCTGGATTCCACTTTATATCCAATTCCCAAGACTATGCTATTAATGGCCACTCAGGACAGTCAGTGTAGACTGTTGCATAGTGGTTACTAGTGTAATTTGCAGTGAGCTGCAGAGTTTAGAGGCTATGGCGCAATATAGCAACTTTCTGTGTTTCAAGTGGTAGAGTTTGTCAATCCTGTTATGTCTACTAGAGAGTGTTTTGCAAAAGTTCTTCTTGCTTCTCAATCGGAATTTGGCAAACTCACTTATTCCTGGCCACGAGAGATACCAATGCTATGTTATGTATCTGGATCCTTCCACCAAATACTATACCATTTTAATCCTTATCATAGCTGAGTTAGGTCATGTGCTTGGATGTTACATTTTCACAATCAGCACCAGTGTTCTGAGAGCACAAATTAAGTCTCTCAAGGGTTCTTTATTGCTGTTTGACTCCACCTATCGAGAGAATTTAAGGCCTTTCCGAGCTGCTAAACTTCATCTTCCTTTTCAGAAAAATCTGTGCTGTTATAATAGCTATTAAAATTCACAGAAAAACTTCTAAATTGTAGCTGATTCTCACTTAAGTTTGGGAGAAGATGAACCACTGCTGTAAGACTGAAGCCAGTTTCTTTTCATGTTTACTGGTTGCTAGTTTTAACAACGCAACACATAGCAACTAATACATAAAAATCTGCGTGCAGAACACCATTTGTCTTTGGAACAGATGTAACTGTAGCATGGCCAGAACTAGGTAGAGCTCTCAAAGTCAGTAAATCTTCCAAAGATTTAATAAAGTTCTGGCAAGGGAAATAACATTCGGTTAATGTTAGAAGTCCCATATGTCTAAAAACAGGTGGCATAGAAAAGCCTCTTGTTAAAATAGATAACGATGGGGAATAATGGAATTTGAGCAGCAGTATAGAAGGCTCCTATTTTATTTTAATGGGAGTAAGAGTGCACCCTTAGAGCAAGTGGCTTTTAAGCAACACATTCACTACTGTGTATGTTCTCAAGCGTATGCTTTTTTTTATCCTGCTTATCCCACAGTGGGGTTCTTGCACCCATACTGAATGTTTCTGGCTGGCATTTTGTGTCTGGAGCTATTAAAAACTGTTTAGCTGACCCCTCAGAATGCTGAAATATTTGGTCTACAGAGTAAGTAAAACATGGACCTTGGCAATGCTTATTTAGTTATTTTGTTCCACTAATTTTGGTTAAAATACTCCATTTGGAGGATAACATCTCTGCAAGGACTATAGTTTGAGCATGGAGCCTGAAATATCTTTCTGGCCATCTCAGACAGTGTAAAATATGCCAGTTACCACCAGCTAATGGCTAATGGCCAATGGGAGCTGCAGTGTTGGCACTTGGGATGGGGCCAGTCTGCGGAGACCTCCTGCCCCACCCCCCCGCTGCAGGGACATGCCAGCCACTTCCGGGAGAGGCGCGGAACCAGGGCAGGCAGGGAGCCTGCCTTAGCACCGCTGCGCTGCTAGACTTCTAGCACCTAAAATCTCCCAGTTTGGCTTCAGTAAGCCTCCGGGAGATAGAGGGAGGAGGAGGAGTTGAGGGAGAGGGAGGAGTTGATCAGCGGGGCCCCGGGACCCACTGGATTACCCTCAGGGACCCCCAGGGGTCTGTGGACCCCAGTTTGAGAAATGCTGTGCTAGAGCTTTGTGGAACACCTCTTCGCTAGAAACTAACCCAAGATAAACAACTAAACTTAGAGTGCATGAGCCACTTGCTTCTGATAACTTTCAGTTACTACTGGTCTGCATGCAGAAAAGGCTAAAAATACATGCATGGGGAGTTACTACTTCTAAGCCACCTACTGGTTGCATCAATTTTTGGAGATTTTCTCCCCTAACAAATTTTGGATGAAAAGTAATTTTTATAAATGCTTCTATGTAGCTGGGTTATAGGACATTTTGATAGATGCCCAAGGGAGCGGTCATACTGCCTAGCAAAGGCTGTTCACAGTTATGCACGTGACTTCATATTATAAAAGTCAATCATCCTCAATCTTAACTTGATAAGGGACCAATTCTGCAGCCCTTAATCACACAAAGTGTACAGTCCTTCATGAAGGAGGATACAGCCTCGTTAATTCTTGAAACATCCCCATGGAAATGAATCAATGCTGCTGAACAGAAAAATTGAGGCACAGGTTAAGGACTTGACTTGTAGAGATTAGATCCTTGTGAAACACTTTGAGATCTACTGATGAAAGGTGCTATGTAAGAGCTAGGTAGTCGTATTATTATTGACATCAATAGGAACAGTGGATGCTGAACATTTGGAAATTGCTCTTCAAAACAGAGACCTTCAGGGTAGCTAGCTCCTATTGACCTAAATGGGAGTTGACTGCTCAGCACTACAGAAAGTTAAACTCCAGATGTCTCAAGTCAGACCCCCAAAATAGAGGCACTCAAAACTATCCCACACACTCCCAAAATGTCTTTCCCATGTTAGAAAGAGAGTCAGTAACTGAACTAGAGATCTTCCAGTCCTTGTGCTCTAGACATAAAGTATGCTCCTTCTCTGTGCACAGTTTAGAAGCTAACTAACCTAGGGAATTATAATGCAGCCAACTTCTCGTGTTAGCAACTAATAAAATTTATGTTCAATACTCAAATAATTTCATGGTGACCCAAGTGATAACAATTCTATGAAACCTTTGCTGTTTGTGTGTTCTCCTATAAAATTTGATGCAAACACTGGAGGTTTTCTGTTTGTTTCTTGAAGTGGATCTTGTTCCTTGAACCAAAATAAGCGTATTTCATTTCAAGGAAGATTTTTTTTTTAAAGTAAAGGCGCCTTAAGCATGGAATATCAAACAAATAATATACTGTGCTAGCTTGATAAAAATATTTTGTGCAGGAAGTATTTCAGATCTCTAATTATAAAACGTATGGACGGTTAAGCTATTGCTTTTCATATTGTGGAATAATGAAACTTTTTTACATCTTGGCAAATGGTTACATTCAAAACAATATGGGGGAGGGGAAGATAATATGAGTGTTTATTTTGATGCCAATACAGTTTCTGCTGTCTGTGCAAAAAAACCCACAAACCTCTGAAGCACCATGTCCAGGGAAAACACTCACAAATGCTAACCAGACAAAACACTTCTCAATTTAAAAATGGGTGTGACTAGTGGTCAGCCCACTCCACCACATGGTGTGGCTCTTTAAGGCTTTGAAAGACCCAATACACTTTATATATAAAAGGACATAAGGGGGATATGGACAGAGAGGAAGTGGTCCTGGGAATGAAGGGTGCATGGGAGGAAATCCTTTCACTGTATCTTGAAGGTTCTGGGGCCAGGAGCATTGCAGAGAGTGTGGGCCAGGTTCCCCTCTCCCCCAACCAATTGGGAATGAACTGGGAGAAGTGACCAGCATAAAATCTGTGCTGCTTCTCTCTGAGCAGAGCAGACCCCAGGAGACTTCAGCAGCACCCTGCAGACTAATTAAGGGAAAGGGGCCCACTGAGGGAGAAGATGACAAAGGTCCCCAAACTGGCTAACCCAGAACTCAGCTCCAGAGAAGAGAGCTGGAGAGACTGCTGTTTAAGGAGAGAGTGAGGGGCTAACTAATATAGCCCAGTTCCTAAGAGGAGAGCTGTGGACTCCTGCTTAAGGAAGGACTGAAAAGGAGTAATCCACAGAAGGAACCAGGAAAGGCTCCAGAAACAGACTGTTAGCAGGTGCAGGAAAGTAGAATCTCCTGAAGGAAGGAGACGGAATGGCTAGTTAGACTGAGTCCTGAGGTGACGTGTCCCCATGTGTATCTGAGTAAGCTCCTCCTTACAGTTATAGCTGTCTTTCATAAATGATACCCTTGGAAAGGGGGATACTCTTTGATAAAAAGGTTTGTCTGGACTTGTTTATAACCTGGGTGAAGGGAAGTAAGGCAAGGCTCACTTTCAGCACCACACCTGAGCGAAAGGGGGCGCACAGGCGTGACCTCTATGCTGTCAAAATGGACATAACAGATTGTCACCACAACAACTCAAGGAGAGACAATTGCAAAATGTTCTTTGCTTAGTAATGCAATACAGCAGTTCGATTAAGCATTCCTCCAACTACTTTGCACTTGCCTCTCAATATCTGTCTCGGTATCAGTGTAGAGATCTGACTTTGCTTCAGCCCATTGTAGAGTCCATGCACAATAGGTAACATGTCACCCTCAACGTTAGGTGGTGTTCCAGTATTTTGCCTCTAATTCATCTACTTGTAAAGCATCCATTTGATCTATTTCCTCCCACACCTTGAGACACAACAGCACATAAAATAATGAAAACACCAAACAAAGACGTCTTACTGAAAAGGGGTAGGTGGTTCCCTAGCCAAAATGTTGTAAAATGAAGAAAAGTGGGTTCTGAAAAGCAAGTTTAAATTGTCCCAGAAGTGATCAGTCATTCCATGAACAAGTACAGGGCAGCAGGCTGTCTTAACAAAAGCTCAGTCATCCACAGACTCTTAAAAAGGTATTGGAGCCCAGAGCTGCCAGATCCTGCCTCCAACTGCCATGTCTTCCCTACTTCCAACACTGGCAAGTATCATGTGTAGTCAATACTGTTAACATTTATGACTACTCTTGCTACTATTGACAGAAATCTAGTTTTCACTCAAATCACTATCTTCACCAGATCTCTATAAGATGTGGAAGAACTCTCTGCTCCAAAAGCTTGCCTGGCTTATGTGGATGCTTTGTACATTAAACATGAATACTTGTATAGAAATTTTCCTTCACACTTCAGCACTCTCTTCCTTTTCTTGTAACTGGTATAACAGGTTTTTACTGGTTTCAGAATCTTAGTGGATTCCAAATGTAGGTTGAAGAGCTTTCTTATATCCCTAAAAGAGAATTCATTCAAATACGTAAATAGTGTTCTATTAGTTTAAGCTGCTTGAAGCAAATCAAAATGCAACGTAAAACTTCAAGTTTACTTGGTAGCAGCCCTTAGCTTAACTTTTGTGAATGCATATAAGCGAGGTGGCGGAGTGCCTGTGCAATACAGTGCTGTTAAGTAGTGTACTGTATAACTAATTGCATTAATATGTGTGAATAGTTAGACATGTCCTTCATCCCTTCCTTAGACTCCATTGAAGCAAAAAGTTCACTGTTTGGTCTCCCCTTCAGCTTAAAATGAACAAAGGCATGTTCTTCAACTAACAAGACAGTGCTTGGTGAAATGCAGATGTGAGCTTCCCTATGTGGTAGTCTACTGGCCTTTGCTATTGGAGCAGAGGTGAGAGCAGACTCATGTCAGACTTCCCTTACTTTATAGGATCAGCAAAGGAGCACCTAAACATGATCAGCAATGGCCTTTTTAACTGCTGTTTCCTCTTCTGAAAGTTACCCTTCTGCAAAGGTTAAGCAAGACTGATGGTCTCCTAAAAGGGGATGCTCAGTCATCATAACTGAAATTTTCAAAGAGCTCTATGTAATCCTTACTTACCAATTCTGCTTTTTATGTTTTGTAAATATACACGAGCAGTTCTTCACTAGAACAAGGAGCAAAGAAAAAGGATTGTCTCAGCCCTTCTATTGTAGTAGAAGTTTATTTACTTGAATTCAAGGGTCACAGGTTATTTTATGTCTAATTTAAAGGGTGTGAAGATAAGGCTGTTTGTGTTAGTTAATGAGAAATTTTTTCTATTAAAAACGTGTTTCATGGAACTGAAATGCTTAACTGTAACAATTTCCTTAAGGCTAGGACATACACTGGTTCTGGGAGGAAATGCAAACCCTGTACCAGCCCAGTTTAAATGGTTTTACTTTGAATCAAATGAATTCACTTAAGGGAAAAGAGTGAAAACATCCTCAACTCAAACAAATGTCCTATAATAATTATAATTTAAACATTCTCCCATGGTTTTTGATGACCTTAGAGAATTCATAGCAGGGATATAGCTGCTGTTTAATTTTATTAGCTTGTGATACCTACATTTTATACTCTCCCACATTTTATTTGAATAGATATAAATGTGATGATTAAATCTTAATCCAAAGGCTCAGTCAATAACAAGCCTAAGACATAATTAATATAAACTATGTTTTCCTCCAATTAGCAAATAGTATCAAGAACCCTAACTGTGCAAGGTGGTTTTAGCATCTATTTCAGGCCTGTTATGACTGAGCCAATAAATACTTGAGATGCTAGTGCATGCTGAGACAATCAGCAGATAATATAGAATACTTCAACTTACTTTTATTGTAAGGGTGAAGCAGAAACTCTGTCTTTCTGAAACTCTTGTTAACTCCTCAATTTCTGACTTTAACACTAAAGGTAAACTTAAATGAGATGTTTTTGGGAGTTGGTGGGTAAAATTGTTGCCTACTTCCCTCACTCTTCAACATTTAACTGTTAGCATTTGATTGTAAATACCTAATGGGAGAAACATAGCCTGTCCTTTCAGAAGGTCACAGCATATGATGGGCAGGCAGACATTCTCTCATGTGAGAGAGAGCACAAAAAGCTCACGTAGGGAGGCACCAGAGCTTAGTGGTGTGGCAGATCAGTGCACGCTCACCTTTATGTGGAGGATGTGAGTTGGACTCTTCATTTAAGTCACAGATGAAACCAAGCTGAATTAGCACATCAAGACACTATTGAGGTATAGCCCAAATCATGCACTAGAACTTTTGGCAAAATTGATTTAAACTAAGTCCAAGCCTGGAAGGGAATGCCACCATTCAGGTTTAAGGTACTATTAGCATCATTGGGAGGAGAAACTGGGCAGCATATGCTATGAACGATGCCTTTTTAAGGCCAGTGTGATTAGTTCTTGACTTATATTAGCACAAAAATCACATTGTTCCTAGCTACCTGACTTGGTGGAATTGGGCAGATAGCAAATTAACCTTGTGCAGGGGTGCAGCAAATCTCCAGATTCTCTGTACGTCCCTACTTGTTCCTCCTACCCAGTCATCATAGTAATCACAGAAATGAGATTATACCCGTTCATAGGTATTGCATTACACGCTTTCAGAATGACTGTTTTGTTTATACTTAAACAAGGACATCTAGTGGTGAAATATATAAAGTAACTGATCTGTTCTGCTGCAGTTTATATTTCTGAAATTGCCTGTTTAAAACATCTGTGAATATCTTTTTAAAGTTTTATTGCTTCCTTTTCCCCCTTCAAACATGTTCTCATTTAACTTTCTTTTCAAATGCTGAATAGGAAGCAGCTCTGCAAACTCTAGCTTGTTCCTCTGCTAATTGGAGCTGGGAAATGGAGTACTCCAGAGGCTGATACAAATAAAATCAAGAGTTCTATATTAAACAAAGGCAGTCTTTACAATTGAACTAAACAGGGCCAGCTCTAGGTCTTTTGCCGCCCCAAACAAAACATTTTTTGGCTGCCCCCCACCCACACCCCCTGCTGCCCCAGCGCTGGGCTCTCCCCCACCCCCTGCCGCCCCAACCCTGGGCTCTCCCCCCCACCCCACCCCACCCCACCCCACCCGACCCGCCCCCTCTGCTGCCCCAACCCTGGGCTCTCCCCCCCCACCCCTGCCACCCCAACTCTGGGCTCTCCCCCCCATCCCCACCCGCACTCCCTGCTGCCCCAGCGCTGGGCTTCCCCCCACCAGTGCTGACTCCGCTTGCTCCCCCCTCACCTCCAGCCGGTCCGGCGCTGGCAGGGTCAGGGTAAGCAGCGGGGCTCCCGGGCCGCACCTC
>QXTE01000307.1:1319821-1376955 GCA_003942145.1 Platysternon megacephalum
TCCCTGACCCCACCCCAGAGCCCGCACCCCCAGCCGGAACCTGCACCCCCTGCACCCAATCCTCTGCCCCAGCCCTGAGCCCCCTCCCACACTCCGAACTTCTCAGCCTCCCACCACCACATGAATTTTGTTATGTGCACCAATATGAAAGTGATGTGTGACACACATCATATTGGTGCACATAACAAGATTCATTCCGCACCTGGGTGGGAAAAATTAGAGGGAACACTGTAGGATTTGGGTTTCTTTGAACAGAAACTTTGGTTAGCTAGGCTGATGTCCAGTTTTATTAAATGCATGTCAGATTTAAAAAAAAAAAAAACCTGTGGCAAAACTACTCAGACTTTACACTGAAATAACCAGGATTCATTGGCATTCACTTGAGAGTTGTAAGAACCAATGCTGAGTTTCAGCAGAACCATATAACAACAAAAAGCTAGCGTGCTCGAGCGCGGTTAATTCTGAGGGCATGTCTACCCTGCAAGTGAAGCTGAGATTGTCGCATGTGTTGGCCTACATGGACTAGCTTTAATCTATCTAGCATGGGTAAGAACAGTAGTGAAAATGGGCTGGCATGGGCTAGCAACAACAGTATGTACCCAGGGTCCCTGGTGGGCTTATCCTCTGGATGCTAGCCTATACTAAAGCCCACTACTGTTCTTACCCATGCTAGCTAGATTAAAGTGTATCAGTCACCCATTCACTTGCAGTGTAGCCCTTCCCTATAAAAAGGAACCAAAAATGATCCTGGCAGCAAACATCTCACTACCATACAAGGAAAGGTGTACATTGGTAAAGCCGGACCTCTATTACAGATATCATGGCCACAAATTATAACAGTACTCATCTCATCCGGATGCGTTATCCGTTTTAATGGAAGATTTGTCTTAATTCTGTAGACAGGTTTGGAAATATCAACCTTTGATGCAATTAATACAATTTATTTACTCTTTACCCTGAGGATCAGTTGTAGGAGCAGTCTTCGGTCTCAGTGCGAGAAAGTGAGTAATGAAGGGCAGTTTGATGACAGCACACTAGTTTGATCAGCCTAGAAAAGGAACAATGGTGAACTCCACAAGGACGTAACCAATTAGGACACTGGCTTATATGATGACAAATTATGGCAGCAATGACAGTTTCACACAAATACTGTGCACATTGCTGGATTCCACTTTATATCCAATTCCCAAGACTATGCTATTAATGGCCACTCAGGACAGTCAGTGTAGACTGTTGCATAGTGGTTACTAGTGTAATTTGCAGTGAGCTGCAGAGTTTAGAGGCTATGGCGCAATATAGCAACTTTCTGTGTTTCAAGTGGTAGAGTTTGTCAATCCTGTTATGTCTACTAGAGAGTGTTTTGCAAAAGTTCTTCTTGCTTCTCAATCGGAATTTGGCAAACTCACTTATTCCTGGCCACGAGAGATACCAATGCTATGTTATGTATCTGGATCCTTCCACCAAATACTATACCATTTTAATCCTTATCATAGCTGAGTTAGGTCATGTGCTTGGATGTTACATTTTCACAATCAGCACCAGTGTTCTGAGAGCACAAATTAAGTCTCTCAAGGGTTCTTTATTGCTGTTTGACTCCACCTATCGAGAGAATTTAAGGCCTTTCCGAGCTGCTAAACTTCATCTTCCTTTTCAGAAAAATCTGTGCTGTTATAATAGCTATTAAAATTCACAGAAAAACTTCTAAATTGTAGCTGATTCTCACTTAAGTTTGGGAGAAGATGAACCACTGCTGTAAGACTGAAGCCAGTTTCTTTTCATGTTTACTGGTTGCTAGTTTTAACAACGCAACACATAGCAACTAATACATAAAAATCTGCGTGCAGAACACCATTTGTCTTTGGAACAGATGTAACTGTAGCATGGCCAGAACTAGGTAGAGCTCTCAAAGTCAGTAAATCTTCCAAAGATTTAATAAAGTTCTGGCAAGGGAAATAACATTCGGTTAATGTTAGAAGTCCCATATGTCTAAAAACAGGTGGCATAGAAAAGCCTCTTGTTAAAATAGATAACGATGGGGAATAATGGAATTTGAGCAGCAGTATAGAAGGCTCCTATTTTATTTTAATGGGAGTAAGAGTGCACCCTTAGAGCAAGTGGCTTTTAAGCAACACATTCACTACTGTGTATGTTCTCAAGCGTATGCTTTTTTTTATCCTGCTTATCCCACAGTGGGGTTCTTGCACCCATACTGAATGTTTCTGGCTGGCATTTTGTGTCTGGAGCTATTAAAAACTGTTTAGCTGACCCCTCAGAATGCTGAAATATTTGGTCTACAGAGTAAGTAAAACATGGACCTTGGCAATGCTTATTTAGTTATTTTGTTCCACTAATTTTGGTTAAAATACTCCATTTGGAGGATAACATCTCTGCAAGGACTATAGTTTGAGCATGGAGCCTGAAATATCTTTCTGGCCATCTCAGACAGTGTAAAATATGCCAGTTACCACCAGCTAATGGCTAATGGCCAATGGGAGCTGCAGTGTTGGCACTTGGGATGGGGCCAGTCTGCGGAGACCTCCTGCCCCACCCCCCCGCTGCAGGGACATGCCAGCCACTTCCGGGAGAGGCGCGGAACCAGGGCAGGCAGGGAGCCTGCCTTAGCACCGCTGCGCTGCTAGACTTCTAGCACCTAAAATCTCCCAGTTTGGCTTCAGTAAGCCTCCGGGAGATAGAGGGAGGAGGAGGAGTTGAGGGAGAGGGAGGAGTTGATCAGCGGGGCCCCGGGACCCACTGGATTACCCTCAGGGACCCCCAGGGGTCTGTGGACCCCAGTTTGAGAAATGCTGTGCTAGAGCTTTGTGGAACACCTCTTCGCTAGAAACTAACCCAAGATAAACAACTAAACTTAGAGTGCATGAGCCACTTGCTTCTGATAACTTTCAGTTACTACTGGTCTGCATGCAGAAAAGGCTAAAAATACATGCATGGGGAGTTACTACTTCTAAGCCACCTACTGGTTGCATCAATTTTTGGAGATTTTCTCCCCTAACAAATTTTGGATGAAAAGTAATTTTTATAAATGCTTCTATGTAGCTGGGTTATAGGACATTTTGATAGATGCCCAAGGGAGCGGTCATACTGCCTAGCAAAGGCTGTTCACAGTTATGCACGTGACTTCATATTATAAAAGTCAATCATCCTCAATCTTAACTTGATAAGGGACCAATTCTGCAGCCCTTAATCACACAAAGTGTACAGTCCTTCATGAAGGAGGATACAGCCTCGTTAATTCTTGAAACATCCCCATGGAAATGAATCAATGCTGCTGAACAGAAAAATTGAGGCACAGGTTAAGGACTTGACTTGTAGAGATTAGATCCTTGTGAAACACTTTGAGATCTACTGATGAAAGGTGCTATGTAAGAGCTAGGTAGTCGTATTATTATTGACATCAATAGGAACAGTGGATGCTGAACATTTGGAAATTGCTCTTCAAAACAGAGACCTTCAGGGTAGCTAGCTCCTATTGACCTAAATGGGAGTTGACTGCTCAGCACTACAGAAAGTTAAACTCCAGATGTCTCAAGTCAGACCCCCAAAATAGAGGCACTCAAAACTATCCCACACACTCCCAAAATGTCTTTCCCATGTTAGAAAGAGAGTCAGTAACTGAACTAGAGATCTTCCAGTCCTTGTGCTCTAGACATAAAGTATGCTCCTTCTCTGTGCACAGTTTAGAAGCTAACTAACCTAGGGAATTATAATGCAGCCAACTTCTCGTGTTAGCAACTAATAAAATTTATGTTCAATACTCAAATAATTTCATGGTGACCCAAGTGATAACAATTCTATGAAACCTTTGCTGTTTGTGTGTTCTCCTATAAAATTTGATGCAAACACTGGAGGTTTTCTGTTTGTTTCTTGAAGTGGATCTTGTTCCTTGAACCAAAATAAGCGTATTTCATTTCAAGGAAGATTTTTTTTTTAAAGTAAAGGCGCCTTAAGCATGGAATATCAAACAAATAATATACTGTGCTAGCTTGATAAAAATATTTTGTGCAGGAAGTATTTCAGATCTCTAATTATAAAACGTATGGACGGTTAAGCTATTGCTTTTCATATTGTGGAATAATGAAACTTTTTTACATCTTGGCAAATGGTTACATTCAAAACAATATGGGGGAGGGGAAGATAATATGAGTGTTTATTTTGATGCCAATACAGTTTCTGCTGTCTGTGCAAAAAAACCCACAAACCTCTGAAGCACCATGTCCAGGGAAAACACTCACAAATGCTAACCAGACAAAACACTTCTCAATTTAAAAATGGGTGTGACTAGTGGTCAGCCCACTCCACCACATGGTGTGGCTCTTTAAGGCTTTGAAAGACCCAATACACTTTATATATAAAAGGACATAAGGGGGATATGGACAGAGAGGAAGTGGTCCTGGGAATGAAGGGTGCATGGGAGGAAATCCTTTCACTGTATCTTGAAGGTTCTGGGGCCAGGAGCATTGCAGAGAGTGTGGGCCAGGTTCCCCTCTCCCCCAACCAATTGGGAATGAACTGGGAGAAGTGACCAGCATAAAATCTGTGCTGCTTCTCTCTGAGCAGAGCAGACCCCAGGAGACTTCAGCAGCACCCTGCAGACTAATTAAGGGAAAGGGGCCCACTGAGGGAGAAGATGACAAAGGTCCCCAAACTGGCTAACCCAGAACTCAGCTCCAGAGAAGAGAGCTGGAGAGACTGCTGTTTAAGGAGAGAGTGAGGGGCTAACTAATATAGCCCAGTTCCTAAGAGGAGAGCTGTGGACTCCTGCTTAAGGAAGGACTGAAAAGGAGTAATCCACAGAAGGAACCAGGAAAGGCTCCAGAAACAGACTGTTAGCAGGTGCAGGAAAGTAGAATCTCCTGAAGGAAGGAGACGGAATGGCTAGTTAGACTGAGTCCTGAGGTGACGTGTCCCCATGTGTATCTGAGTAAGCTCCTCCTTACAGTTATAGCTGTCTTTCATAAATGATACCCTTGGAAAGGGGGATACTCTTTGATAAAAAGGTTTGTCTGGACTTGTTTATAACCTGGGTGAAGGGAAGTAAGGCAAGGCTCACTTTCAGCACCACACCTGAGCGAAAGGGGGCGCACAGGCGTGACCTCTATGCTGTCAAAATGGACATAACAGATTGTCACCACAACAACTCAAGGAGAGACAATTGCAAAATGTTCTTTGCTTAGTAATGCAATACAGCAGTTCGATTAAGCATTCCTCCAACTACTTTGCACTTGCCTCTCAATATCTGTCTCGGTATCAGTGTAGAGATCTGACTTTGCTTCAGCCCATTGTAGAGTCCATGCACAATAGGTAACATGTCACCCTCAACGTTAGGTGGTGTTCCAGTATTTTGCCTCTAATTCATCTACTTGTAAAGCATCCATTTGATCTATTTCCTCCCACACCTTGAGACACAACAGCACATAAAATAATGAAAACACCAAACAAAGACGTCTTACTGAAAAGGGGTAGGTGGTTCCCTAGCCAAAATGTTGTAAAATGAAGAAAAGTGGGTTCTGAAAAGCAAGTTTAAATTGTCCCAGAAGTGATCAGTCATTCCATGAACAAGTACAGGGCAGCAGGCTGTCTTAACAAAAGCTCAGTCATCCACAGACTCTTAAAAAGGTATTGGAGCCCAGAGCTGCCAGATCCTGCCTCCAACTGCCATGTCTTCCCTACTTCCAACACTGGCAAGTATCATGTGTAGTCAATACTGTTAACATTTATGACTACTCTTGCTACTATTGACAGAAATCTAGTTTTCACTCAAATCACTATCTTCACCAGATCTCTATAAGATGTGGAAGAACTCTCTGCTCCAAAAGCTTGCCTGGCTTATGTGGATGCTTTGTACATTAAACATGAATACTTGTATAGAAATTTTCCTTCACACTTCAGCACTCTCTTCCTTTTCTTGTAACTGGTATAACAGGTTTTTACTGGTTTCAGAATCTTAGTGGATTCCAAATGTAGGTTGAAGAGCTTTCTTATATCCCTAAAAGAGAATTCATTCAAATACGTAAATAGTGTTCTATTAGTTTAAGCTGCTTGAAGCAAATCAAAATGCAACGTAAAACTTCAAGTTTACTTGGTAGCAGCCCTTAGCTTAACTTTTGTGAATGCATATAAGCGAGGTGGCGGAGTGCCTGTGCAATACAGTGCTGTTAAGTAGTGTACTGTATAACTAATTGCATTAATATGTGTGAATAGTTAGACATGTCCTTCATCCCTTCCTTAGACTCCATTGAAGCAAAAAGTTCACTGTTTGGTCTCCCCTTCAGCTTAAAATGAACAAAGGCATGTTCTTCAACTAACAAGACAGTGCTTGGTGAAATGCAGATGTGAGCTTCCCTATGTGGTAGTCTACTGGCCTTTGCTATTGGAGCAGAGGTGAGAGCAGACTCATGTCAGACTTCCCTTACTTTATAGGATCAGCAAAGGAGCACCTAAACATGATCAGCAATGGCCTTTTTAACTGCTGTTTCCTCTTCTGAAAGTTACCCTTCTGCAAAGGTTAAGCAAGACTGATGGTCTCCTAAAAGGGGATGCTCAGTCATCATAACTGAAATTTTCAAAGAGCTCTATGTAATCCTTACTTACCAATTCTGCTTTTTATGTTTTGTAAATATACACGAGCAGTTCTTCACTAGAACAAGGAGCAAAGAAAAAGGATTGTCTCAGCCCTTCTATTGTAGTAGAAGTTTATTTACTTGAATTCAAGGGTCACAGGTTATTTTATGTCTAATTTAAAGGGTGTGAAGATAAGGCTGTTTGTGTTAGTTAATGAGAAATTTTTTCTATTAAAAACGTGTTTCATGGAACTGAAATGCTTAACTGTAACAATTTCCTTAAGGCTAGGACATACACTGGTTCTGGGAGGAAATGCAAACCCTGTACCAGCCCAGTTTAAATGGTTTTACTTTGAATCAAATGAATTCACTTAAGGGAAAAGAGTGAAAACATCCTCAACTCAAACAAATGTCCTATAATAATTATAATTTAAACATTCTCCCATGGTTTTTGATGACCTTAGAGAATTCATAGCAGGGATATAGCTGCTGTTTAATTTTATTAGCTTGTGATACCTACATTTTATACTCTCCCACATTTTATTTGAATAGATATAAATGTGATGATTAAATCTTAATCCAAAGGCTCAGTCAATAACAAGCCTAAGACATAATTAATATAAACTATGTTTTCCTCCAATTAGCAAATAGTATCAAGAACCCTAACTGTGCAAGGTGGTTTTAGCATCTATTTCAGGCCTGTTATGACTGAGCCAATAAATACTTGAGATGCTAGTGCATGCTGAGACAATCAGCAGATAATATAGAATACTTCAACTTACTTTTATTGTAAGGGTGAAGCAGAAACTCTGTCTTTCTGAAACTCTTGTTAACTCCTCAATTTCTGACTTTAACACTAAAGGTAAACTTAAATGAGATGTTTTTGGGAGTTGGTGGGTAAAATTGTTGCCTACTTCCCTCACTCTTCAACATTTAACTGTTAGCATTTGATTGTAAATACCTAATGGGAGAAACATAGCCTGTCCTTTCAGAAGGTCACAGCATATGATGGGCAGGCAGACATTCTCTCATGTGAGAGAGAGCACAAAAAGCTCACGTAGGGAGGCACCAGAGCTTAGTGGTGTGGCAGATCAGTGCACGCTCACCTTTATGTGGAGGATGTGAGTTGGACTCTTCATTTAAGTCACAGATGAAACCAAGCTGAATTAGCACATCAAGACACTATTGAGGTATAGCCCAAATCATGCACTAGAACTTTTGGCAAAATTGATTTAAACTAAGTCCAAGCCTGGAAGGGAATGCCACCATTCAGGTTTAAGGTACTATTAGCATCATTGGGAGGAGAAACTGGGCAGCATATGCTATGAACGATGCCTTTTTAAGGCCAGTGTGATTAGTTCTTGACTTATATTAGCACAAAAATCACATTGTTCCTAGCTACCTGACTTGGTGGAATTGGGCAGATAGCAAATTAACCTTGTGCAGGGGTGCAGCAAATCTCCAGATTCTCTGTACGTCCCTACTTGTTCCTCCTACCCAGTCATCATAGTAATCACAGAAATGAGATTATACCCGTTCATAGGTATTGCATTACACGCTTTCAGAATGACTGTTTTGTTTATACTTAAACAAGGACATCTAGTGGTGAAATATATAAAGTAACTGATCTGTTCTGCTGCAGTTTATATTTCTGAAATTGCCTGTTTAAAACATCTGTGAATATCTTTTTAAAGTTTTATTGCTTCCTTTTCCCCCTTCAAACATGTTCTCATTTAACTTTCTTTTCAAATGCTGAATAGGAAGCAGCTCTGCAAACTCTAGCTTGTTCCTCTGCTAATTGGAGCTGGGAAATGGAGTACTCCAGAGGCTGATACAAATAAAATCAAGAGTTCTATATTAAACAAAGGCAGTCTTTACAATTGAACTAAACAGGGCCAGCTCTAGGTCTTTTGCCGCCCCAAACAAAACATTTTTTGGCTGCCCCCCACCCACACCCCCTGCTGCCCCAGCGCTGGGCTCTCCCCCACCCCCTGCCGCCCCAACCCTGGGCTCTCCCCCCCACCCCACCCCACCCCACCCCACCCGACCCGCCCCCTCTGCTGCCCCAACCCTGGGCTCTCCCCCCCCACCCCTGCCACCCCAACTCTGGGCTCTCCCCCCCATCCCCACCCGCACTCCCTGCTGCCCCAGCGCTGGGCTTCCCCCCACCAGTGCTGACTCCGCTTGCTCCCCCCTCACCTCCAGCCGGTCCGGCGCTGGCAGGGTCAGGGTAAGCAGCGGGGCTCCCGGGCCGCACCTCAGCTCAGGGTCCCTCCAGCCGGGGCTCCCGCCTCCAGGACCGGCTGGGACCAGGGAGGACAGAGCTGGGGGACTGCCCCGGCAGGGGGCTGAGGAGCCAGGGCAGGGCAGCCCCAGAGGGAGCGGAGCCCCAGAGAGCGGGATGCGGGCCCCATACGGCAGCGCCCCGCCCCCTATGGCCTCGCTGCTGCTGCTGCTCCTGGCTGCCCTGCTGCAGTCCCTGGGCAGCTCGGGCTGCTTCGCCCAGCCCTGGCTGCAGCGCTGGGGGGCAGCCGCCCTGCGGCACCTGCAGGTGGCTCCATGTGCCCCGAGGGGCGGCCCCCAGCCCGAGTGTCCCGCGCTCGGAGCCCGCCCGGCCATAAGGTGTGGGCACTGCTCCCCGACGCGAACCGCAGCAGCCCCAGGGCGCCCCCGGTGCAGAACGTGCTGCTGCTGCCAGGGCTTTTGCTGCCCAAGCGCCAAAAAAAAAAGACCTTCACCCCCTGCACAGAACAAGAATATAACCAAATATTTTTCAAAACTGGCAACTAAATTTAAAGGTTTCCATTTCTGCACATTCAACTTGAAGCTGAGACTTGCTGATCCTCATGTTCAACTTGAAGTCAGTGAGAGGTGCTGGTACTCAGCCTTTCCTGAAACGGTCCCAAGGTGTCAAGCTAAATATTCAGAAATTATGACAACCGAAATTAGTTGCCACTTCAGAAAATTTAGACTACAGTAGAAAATTTTGCCATTTACCTGTACAACTAAAGTAAATGAGGCTGCATTTGGCATTACATGTTCATGGAGCTGAACAGATGACGAATAATGTACATTCTTGGTGACTGCTCCAAGGAGACTTCTATTCAAGAGAACCCAAGTGAGAGATAACTGATGATGGGGGTTTGAAGGCAAAAGAAAACTATACCATCATGGATTTATTTGGGGCTGCTGTGAACTTATGGTGGCTTTTAAGAGAATGATGAATTCTTAAGTTAAATTACTTTCCTTCACACACTGGAACTGAATTCAGTGTTGACACAGAAGACGTGATTCAAAACCGAGTTTCTCTGAAAAATGATTGAGGTATTCACAGACCATAACTCTCTCTACCTGTCACAAGCTCTCTATTGTAAGTCAAGTCCAGAGCAATCTACCTATTTATAAAATCTTCATTTAAAAACACTTCACACAGGATTACTCTTCTCCAGAAGTAAACCTGATCTAATAAAAGGGCTTTTCAGAAAACTGAAAAGCAAGAATCAAGTTTTCCAAGGAGTTTAGTTATAATTTTGTTTAATAAAACTAAAACTAGCCTTTTCTGTTATATTTATGCTGAAATCATTACATATTTTAGATACTCCAAGTCTTAAATGGAGCACAATCCTTATATAAACAAATGTCAACATGTTGCTCTTTCAAATTGCAAAAGACAAAATGATATTGCCTGGTTGAAAGGAAACTACAATTTTGTCTTATAAGAATTTGAAATGTTATCTATGTAGATGCAGTGTACCGTTGGAAAGTGGAGAATACATGAGACATGTGACTCTAAATGTATAAGATGTCCAAATTCACTGTAGTATATTATTTATCTCAAATATTTTTTCTTGGCTTTCCCAAATAACTTCTGTGTTTCAATTATGGCCACGACTGACTGAGCAGATGCAGTGGGGCCTTTCTTACTTACAAGATCCAAATGTTGATATTGCCATGAAATGAGGTGCAGGACTTGTGGGTCAGAATAAGAGCTTGTTGCTGATGCAGCCATAAATTTCAGTTTTTCACAATTATTTTGTATAAACTTGTCAAAACAAATACAGCCTCACTGAGGCTGGCTTGCGTGGGAACAAACCTAACTGGGTCTCACTCACTCTATCTCTGGATTTCCAAATGAGTAATTAAGATGAGTCATGCCTTCGTCGTAATAAGCCATATGGCAATGGTCTCCAGTTTTATGGGTTGCCTGTTGTTGAAAACTGTCTGTGGGGAAGACAGTCCTCCACATTTAGTCAAGAAGTAAGAGCTTGGTTTAAATGCAGCCCTGGGAGAGAGTTTTCGAAAATGCAACCTTCAGACAGTTAGTTAGAATGTGATGATTGTGGGCTGACCCCGCTGACAAACAAACTGGATAACCCTGATGTGAAGAAATTTAATTGATCCCTTATTTGCAATGCCCAAGAGCAGGAACAGATTAACTCATCATTGAGCCTCTAGGAAAAATACATTTATCGGGCCCTACCTTCTCATGAATAATAACAAACAGCCTTACAACACACTCGCCGCAACTGGGCTGGTCATGCTGTGCAGACCAAATTTGAGTGAGTGGCGCTGTGACTCCCATGGTGGTGAGCAGCAGCAGAATCAGCAGCTGGTCCAGGTGGATCCATAGTATAAGCAGCCCGGCTGTGGTGAGTGTGTTGTATGGTTGTCTGTTGGGCCCTACGTGCTCCCCTATCTTGCCTGTGCAGTAATCCAGCCCTGCCCAACAGTGAGGCTTGGCTTACAGTTAAAAGTTAGGTTGAGAAAGCTATACAAAATCTACACCCCTAATTGACATAGCTATGCCAACCTAACCCCCAGCACACATGCAATTATGTCAATGAAAGAGTGCGTCTATCAATGTAGCTACTGTTCTTGTTGGGGGAGGTGATGATCCTACTCCAGTGGGGGAAAAACCCCTTCTGTCACTGTAGGCTGCATCTGCATTATGGGGTGATGCCGACGCAGCTGCGGTGACATAGCTATGCTGGTGTGGGGTCCGTAGTGTAGACATACCCTGAGTGTGTGCCAATCTTTCCCCAAACCTACCTCAAAAGCATAGGGAAAGATTTTTAAATTGGGGGGTGGAGCCCAATGAATGAACAAAAGGTTAGGTACTTTCCCAAGAGTCTCAAATTTTCAGTGTAATGTAAATTCAGGTGGGGAAAATCTGTACTTTGTTGTATGTGAAATGTGAGTGAGAAGTTTCTCATGGCCATTATGACCTGACCTCATCTTACTAAGACTCCAATAAACTGCCCTTGGGCAGCTATGTTGAAACATGTTCTTGATGTGAACAGGAGCTGAATACTCAATGGGGACCGTAAGAGCCCCTCAATGCCAACTAGCAGAGGGCGCTCTGTCTAACTCCTATCAGGCCTGACACACTCACTACACCTAAAACATTGCTATCATGGTATTTATTAATAAAGAGTGTTGTGTGGAATATCAAATGAAAGCTGGTGACACACTGGTCACTGATAACATGGCACAAGGTATGTACAGATGGTGTGTAAAAAATTATGTTTGGGTGCTGGAAATAGGTTTGTTTTGGAAGCAGAGTTGATAAACAAGTCTAAAAAAGGAATCTTGATTTACTTGTCTGCCTAAAACCAGAGACCATGAAAATTATATTTGCATCTGAGTCAACAGGAAAAGCAAACTGAGAGTAGCATGGTCAGTTCACTGGAGCACAAATAGGATACTTCAAAGGTTTACTGGATTATAAAATAAAGGGGAGAAAACCCCTTTGTTATCCATTGCTAAGGGAACAAAGAGGTCAGTGTTCTTTGCATCTATGAATGGTGGATCCCCAACTATGTGGGCTGGTGATAGTCAGAAGTAGCTGTAAGTGAAAAAGCAGCTTTAGACAAAGATTGGAGCCCACTAAGGTTACATGTGGTCTCTTAGAAGCTTATTATACTTTTGTTTGTAACCATTTCTCTTTCTATTCTGTGTGCTTAGTATCACTTAAATCTCTGTTCTTTATTGATTAAACTTATTCTTGTTTCATTATAAATTCATCTCTGTGCTGTTATAGTAAAGTGAGGTGTGCATCCTCAGCTGAGCCACCAGGCTAGTGTGCGTTCTGTCTCTTCAGAGACATCAGACTTGAGATTTCTGTAACTGTCCTGTGGCAGGGACTGGAGACTGCAGAGGCTGCTTTTCCATGAAGTTTGGGAACTGGGGGCACAAAGTGTTACCTTCAATGCAAGGAAAGGACTAGCAGAGCCATGAGGCGTTTGTTGGGCTGACTAACAGAGCGGAGAGTCAGAGATGGCACACAGTTCAGAAGCAGCAAATCTCTTTCTCACCGCAGCAGAGAAATAACAAGGTGACTTACAGCTCTGGAAATCCTGAGAAAGCATCACACCAGTGTACATGTGGATTACCACATCTGATCTACGTACTTCCTGTACATGACTTTTGACTAGTTCAGAAGACTGAACCTCTTCCGAACATATAGAATTATTCTTAATAAATTGTTAGGGTCCATTCTTTAAGTGGCTATTTTCAGATTTTTCAAAAGTAATTTAAATGCAGATAATGAAAAGCTGTTGGGTAACATGCCGCTATTCTTCAACTTGCATCTATATAATTTGCATAAAAGGTTCTTACCAATCTTCATGCAGCACTCAACAAAAGATAAAATGCTTGTCCTTCTGTCTCCGTACAAAATGTTGTTTGCTACACAAATGATTATTTGCAATACTTTCACCTCTCAGATACTTAAGAAATCACTTAGAGGCATTTGTTCTGGTGGTAGCATAATTGTCCATATCTTATTGCAACTTAGAATGAGTTTCTTTTTGGAGCTGTTGGCAGCTAAGCAATAAGGTCAAATTTAGACACAGAATGTTGTCAGACAGCCAATAAACCCACTAACCAGGTGTAACAATCTCAGTTTAAGTGGTGCGTGTTGAAGATGTCAAACTCACTTGACAAGGAGAAAAACTAGAGTTAAACTGAGGGGAGACAAGTATAAAAATTGGCCATGATAATTTCCAACTACGTTAAACTTGTGGCAGCTCTTGCATTGCATAAAGGGATTAAGGTGTATCTCAGGATAGTTAATCCTTTGGCGATAGATACTCCATTCATTCTGAAATATTTTGCCCTTAAGGCTAAGGTTTTTGGGGTTTAGGAACAGATGCTACCTTGATTTACGAGGCAAACATAGACTGAAATTGGATTCAAGTTTTATTGAAATTCAGAATACACCTATACCCCGATATAACGCGACCCGATATAACACGAATTTGGATATAACGCGGTAAAGCAGCGCTCCGGGAGGGGGGGAGGCTGCGTGCTCCGGCGGATCAAAGCAAGTTCAATATAACGTGGTTTCACCTATAACGCAGTAAGATTTTTTGGCTCCCGAGGACAGCATTATATCGGGGTAGAGGTGTACATTTAAAAAACCCCTAAACTTCTGCATTTAATCAAGGAACACTGTTCAAATGAAAGTCAAATCAGGGTTTTGAAAGAGTTCTAATGCATTCCCAACAGAGTAGGGATTGGGGGATGAAGGAAAAGGATTGAAATAGACAGTTTTCAAAAACTTGGGTTAAAACTGAAGTAACTGATACAAGTTGGTAACGGTACTCCAGAATCATAGAATCATAGAAGATTAGGGTTGGAAGAGACCTCAGGAGGTCATCTAGTCCAACCCACTACTCAAAGCAAGACCAACCCCAACTAAATCAGGACCATCCTATCCATAAAGATGATTTTATGTTAACTTGCAGCTTAGACCTTCAAGCTGGTCTTCAAAATGGGTAGTTCAACTCTTCTTGTTCAATAACAAGAACACAAATGACGAGTATTAATCTGCCTACTGAGACTGAGTCACTAGTACAAACTGTCTCCAACTTGAATGGAAGTGCTTGCACCTAAACCTCTTTCTTTCAGGTCTGATTGTGCAAGGTGGCGCAGGCCTCTGGCCAAGTGCTGAACACTCTCTGCTCCCATTTAAGTCAAATGGGAGCTGAAAGTGCTAAGCCTAAGTCTCTAAGGATGAGAATACAGCAGCAATGACTTAACAGCTTGAATTATTCAACCTACAGTGACCATGAAGAGCTGTTTTACCATCTGATATTTAATTTTGAATACTTTCTATGGGGTCCCAGCATAGAAAAATTAAATCAGCTGAATCCTAAAGATTGAGAGCCTATATAATCAGACTGCCAAAGTTGAAAAGATGCTTAGAACACTGGCACCCTAAGGGTTTTCATCCAGATCCATCTTTGCTTGCAGAGTGAAGCTATTTGGGTAGATAGCAAAGTTCTTACAGAGATCTTAGGTGCTTGTGGACTGATTATCCACACCTGGTTCATCTTTCCAAGTGTTGAGGATCATAAAGCAGTTGCCTGTATAGAGGTAAATGAAGAGGTCAGGCAGTCAAATTGCCAATAGTTTATTTTAAAAAATGCTGCTTTATTTAAGAGCAGAGAAGCAAGATAAAAACTTAATCTAGTCCTTGCAGAAATGGAAGCGTTTCAATTTAAGAAACTAGGGTCAACGTTTAAGTCTTTGGTGTGGTATACCATTAGTAATGTGGTGGTCAGTTTGGAGCTACCAAACAGAAAGAACCAGTTATCTGTTAGCCCTCAAATGTTGCCCCTTTAAAAGAGTGTTTCAAAGTGAAGTCCCACTACGTCACTCCAAATTTTTGTGATTAAAGGGGTGTCCAGATACTTTGTCTCAAAACACAAATGTAAGAGCATGTGTCAGTGCTCCCAGCCCTGCTTGTTCCTTGATTGGGTAAACTTAACTGGCTGCATTTTTCCGGAAAAATGAGTTACTCTAGTTTACGGTAATCTCAGCTCAGTAAAATGTTTTGCACTTTAATTGTCAGTTGCCATGTCTAGCTATACAGTTCTACATAAGTTTCTATACCACCCTCATCCCGATAGTAGCTGGGCACCTTCCAGCAGCACATTAGTTGATATGACTAACATCTGTGACATTAGCTTTCTTCCTTCTTTCTCACTAGGGGAATTGTGCAGACTATGTAGTGTAGTGCTGTGTGATGTAGACTGCTGGCTGCTGCACAGACTAACTTCACCCTTACGGTAAAAAGTTCCAGTGTGTCTGAGGATCCAAAATGCTGACCAGTCATTATCCCAGGGATTGAGGTGACCTTTGAGATATGCTGGGCCCATGCCATTGAGATAAGGATAGACCCTGAACTTAACTCAATCTATGGGAAGCTAGTGTGGAGGGCAGGGGACAGTTTAACATGCTTGCAATAGACCATGATGCTGAGGAGATGCACTGCAGCCTTCTGTAGTTGTTGGACTTCATGCTCACATACACTGCCTTGCTGTAGTCCACACAGGAGGTTATAAAGGCTACATGAGAACTGAGAACAGGTCACCATCCGCTAGGATGGTTTGGAGTCACATAGCCAACTAAAGATAGTTGAAAGCAAGCACTCCTAAACTACAGACCAAATTAATTAATTTGGGGTGTGTAATTTGAACCAAAGGGTACTGCACTGTGGCTGAAAACTCTCTATAATATTCTTCTCTGCCCACCAGATTTGTGTCCATCATGCTCAGTTTCAGCTGCAACTAGCTGTTCATCTATCCATGAGCTGAACTGATCCAAGCACTAAGCTAACTGGGTAGCAGTGGTATTGTTATATGGCGAAAGATGAGTCGAGTTGTGTGTGAACAGCATATTGCTGGCACTTGAATCTATGTCACCTTATTGGTTCATCTACTGGCTGTTGAATAGGATCTGACAGAGGACTGATCCTTGTAGGATTCCAGAGGTGAGGGCTCTAGCAGTGGAGGTGCAGTTTTTCAGCACTTCTCTTTAGGTGTGTCCTTCTAGGAATGACTGTAACCATCTTGGTATGTTCTCTTGAACTCCTGCCACCTCTCTCAGGCAGGACAGCAATATCTCATGATCAGCAGTGTTAAATACTGGAGAGGGGTCCAGGAGGATGAGAATAGATGTCTCCCCACCATCCACTGGCAGCAGGAGCTGATCCATCAGTGCCACTGAAGTGATTTTTCTTTCCCATGTCTTGAATCAAGATAATGGTTGGTCTAGGATAGAACAATAGCAATGTAGGGCTGGAAGAGACCTTAAGAGTTCATCTAGTCCATCACCCTGTGCTGAGGCAGGACCAAGTGAACATAGACCATTCCTGATAGGTGTTTGTCCAACCTGTTCTTAAGATTGCTAATGATGGGTGTTTCACAACCTCTCTTGGAAGTCTATTCCAGTATTTAACTATCTTTAGTTTAAAAGTTTTTTTCCTAAAATCTAACCTAAATATCCATTGCTGCACATTAAGCCATTACTTCTTGTCCTACCTTCAGTGGACAATTGATCTCCATCCTCCTTAAACATATTTGAAGACTGTTAACAAGTCCCCTCTCAATCTTCCTTTCTCAAGACTAAACAAACCCAGTTTTTTCAACCTTTTCTCATAGATCAAGTTTTTTAAGCCTTTTATCATTTTTTGTCACTCTCCTCTGGACTCTCTCCAATTTGCCTACATCTTTAACTGAACACTATTAATATCTTGAACTAAGTGAGCTTATAGTTGGCCTTCTGGCTATCTTCTCTGAGCTTGCTTGGGGAATAGTTGGCTAAAATTGAGGTATTCAAAGGGAGTTTCTTCAGTGTACACAACCTGCTTGTCTGAAGGAGGCAGGCAAAACTTTTCCCACCTATATGAAGTAGTTCTAGAAATCCTTTCTAAAGGCAAGCTTAAAATGTTAATAGCACGTGTCAGCCCTTTGAAAAGGAAATGTGCATACTTTGGGGAAGGTGGAAAAAGTTGTGTAGTTTGATTTAAACTATCTTGGAAGACAAGATATAAGTTTGGTAATATCTCTTATTATCTCACCCACCTTATTTCCTAATATCCTGGAATTGACACGGCTACAACAACACTGTATAAGACATAAGGTTGGCTTCCTTCACCTTTAATACTATGTTTAAATACACCTACGTTTCAACTGTTACTTGGTAGCACCAGGGCTGGCTCCAAGTTTTTTGCCGCCCCAAGCAAAACAATTTTCCTGCGCCCCCCCCCCGGCCCCGCCCCAACTCCGCCCCTTCCCCACCCCATTCCAACCCCTTCCCCAAATCCCCAGCCCCACCTCCTCCCCCGGGCGAACCGCATTTCCCCTCCTACCCGTCCCTCCCAGGCTTGCCTGGGAGGGAGGGAGGGGGGAGAAGTGGAGCGGCGGCAGTGCGCTCAGGGGAGCAGGCAGAGCGGAGGTGAGCTGCGGCAGTGGGGGGCGGTTCCTTTGCCCCCCCAGGGTTACTTCCTGCGGCCCTCCCCATGCCCCCCACTGCCGCAGCTCACCTCCGCTCAGGGCCGGCTCCCGGCTTTTTGCGCCCCAAGCAAAAAAAAAAAAAAGGAGGCAGAGTGCCGCCCCTTGGAAAGTGCCGCCCCAAGCACATGCTTGGAGCGCTGGTGCCTAGAGCTGGCCCTGGGTAGCACATCTTCAATACCACTTCAGGTCATCTAGTAAAGTTACATTAATCTTAATGCATGAAATTTGAAGGTTCTTGTCTAAAAATATTCACATTTCAAATAATTCTACAAGGATTTTGACAGTTGTCTTTTAAACCACATGGGACTTTATGTGCCCACTTGGGGTGGTGAGTCAATCTCAAAATAGCGGTACCTGATGGTTGTACAAGTTTCTCCAACTTTACCATAAGTGTAGACCACATTGTACTAGACTGCCTTGTGAATCACTTCCCCACTTAATCACAGGCATGAAAACTACTTGGGTCAACTTAAAATATCCATGTGATAACTACAGCAATTGCTTACATGGAAAAGCAGCTGTTGGTACTCTGGCATAGCTCCTGTTCAAAATCAGACTACACTAGTGGAGCTGGCTTAGCTGCCTCCACTTGTGGATCTTCATACTTGAACACTGTCTCTCTCCAGGCAGCCAACTTTATTTAGAGTGATGAGCCTGGATGTGTCGAAGCAATGATGTGGAGTTAGCCCTGAACAAATTACCAGTAAGTACTCACAGACCATAGTTCAAATTGACTCAGTAATTATAGAATGACATTGCCTCAGGTTAACTATAGTATTATGGACAAAACTCTCAAGTTGCTGCTCAAAGCTTCCATTGATTTAAATAGAAACTTTGCCTGGGTAAGAAGTTCTTTGTCTGGCGTTAAGCACATAAGACCCCAGCTGTTACTTTGTAAATTACAATACTCACATTATATTTTTAAAGAAATAAATGCCAAAACTTCCACTTAAACTAGTACCAGCCAGTGAAGCACTAATAACAATGGCATGTGGCATTACTAGTATCCTAAAAGGGGAGGAAAGTGGCCATCCTTATCCTTGTCAACTAAGCCTATTGTTTAAATATTGAATATATTCCATAGAAGGGCAATATATTTAAGAGCTGCTTGAAATACTGAGGTAACCTTTGTTAGCCAAGGCATTTTGCTACTGTTCGAGTGACTAGAGTACATTTACAATGTCAGGAAAGCCAAGGCACCTTAATACAGCAGTTTAAAACAAAAGTCTGGATGAGTGCATATAGATGGTGGCAAACATTTAACATAAAATAGAAGATGGCACCCAACAATTATAGCATATAAGAAGCACAACTGCCTCTTAAACAGAGGGACACACTGTGTTCCAGCTCTAGAAATGCAATTAACTCCAGATAGTTTCCCCTGAGGCGAGGGAGAACTTGGCTCATCCCTAAGAACTACCTTCCACTGAGAAAGCCTGGTCACAGCTAAACTTTGGGTTCACCCTCTTAAACAAGTGGAAGAGGCTTTTCCAACATGCTGTTCTTGTGGCTGGACTTGCAATTTGGGACAGACCAGCTGCTCCAGTTGTAAATTGGCAGTTCTGCATCTGCTGCTGTAGGCCTCACCTCTCTCCCCTTCATCTGGCTGCTACATTTGCCCTTTGTCATCCATGAGGTGGTCCAATCTCCCAAAGGCAAGAGGAATTTAGGTAGCAAATCTGCAGTTCCTCAAATTAGACTTTTTTTTTTATAAGTAATTGACATTTCAGTCTTTTGTATAAACTTGACTGTATGCTTAAAATTAATCATATGCTGAGGTTTTTTCAGTTGGTGTTAATTCAGAAGTGACAACTGATTTAAATGGTAAATAACTAAACTTTCAACCTTCACTCACTAAATTGGCAGTCAAAATTTGGGCTCAAAATATAACACTAAAGGTATTTAAGGGATAGCTCAGTGGTTTGAGCATTGACCTGCTAAACCCAGGGTTGTGAGTTCAATCCTTGAGTGGGCCACTTAGGGATATGGGGTAAAATCAGTACTTGGTCCTGCCTAGTGAAGGCAGGGGGCTGGACTTGATGACCTTTCAGGGTCCCTTCCAGTTCTATGAGATAGGTATATCTCCATATATTATGGGGGGGAGGGATAGCTCAGTGGTTTGAGCATTGGCCTGCTAAACCCAGGGTTGTGAGCTCAATCCTTGAGGGGGCCATTTAGGGATCTGGGGCAAAAACCTGTCTGGGGATTGGTCCTGCTTTGAGCAGCAGGTTGGACTAGATGATCTCCTGAGGTCCCTTCCAACCCTGATATTCTATGATTTGGGGAGGGAAAGAAAGTGCTTAATGACTTTAAAAGGTACTTTTTCCTAAACTGAAATTTATAAACAAATACTAAGTGTCATTACTGTGAACCTTAACTTTGTATTACTGCTCTCTGTGCTAGACAGACTAAAGCACTTAGTATGTAAAAAGTTGGTAGGCAGCATTCAAGAAAATTGTAAAGCCAAGTCTGTTATAGCAACATTTTACAGCTGTTGAATACAGGAGCACAGATACTGGCAAGCTGTGCGAGAACCATATTGTACATCAATCTAACCAGTAAATTAGCTACATGAATGACATCTGATTTTCCTCTGTGAATAACCATCCCTCAGAAAACTTATTTCAATTATTCTTAACATAGGCAAAATAGCAAATGGGAAATAATGAAAACAAATGAGTCCTTAAACTTCCTGAAAGTAGTTGAGTGATGTCCTGGAAAGCACACTTACTGATGTAATGGAACGATCAGGTATTTATAGGAGTGGTGCAATTACAAATTATTGGTTTTATTGAAGGAGAAACTGACAAATCACCATCTTTACAAAAGCTACCCTTTGCCAAAACAGGGCTAACTAGACTTCAGCTATTTTTTTTTCCAATCAATGGTTTTGAAATCAAACTTTCCATTATTTCTAAGCTTTAGCTATAGAAGTCTTATGATAGCTATAATGAAAGGGTTCCTCTCCTTGATTATGTGTATCGATGCTATTCTTTGATCACAGAAATGAACTTCTTTGTCCATTCTTGTAATTTTATCAAGTATATGAGGGAAAATAATTAGTATTAAAATCTGAGGGCAGATGCTGTCAACTACAGTGCTCATGGTAAAGATACATTAGTCAGATGTAAGTAAGGTCAGGTCTTTAATTTCTGATCAGTCCAGTTTCATCCCCAGACCCTGTCTTATTGAGCACAAACAGATACACAAAGGGGCAGAATTAAGACTGCAAAGGTATCCATAATTATGGCACTCTTTTTGGATTCTTGGCTCTGCAATATAAGTCTTCTCAGCATAGTTGAAGATACTGCATCCAAAGATCTACTTTTCATAATCTGCTCTGTGCACCAGGAGTGTTGTTGCAGTGATTTGGGCCATTATTGTATAGTTTTGCAGGGATTATCGTAGTTTCATAAGGGATTACCTTAGTTCAGCCTTTGACATTTTTCTGTGCCTTCTACCTTTCTTCAATGGCAGATAAAAATGCCACAATCTATAGTCTTCAAATTTTCAGCCTGTTAGTAGGTTTGAAGTTGAGTATAAAAGAGAGTGCATATATGTTGATCATGTCTAGTTTGCACGTGAAACTGTCATGCATGCCTCCTAGAAGATTTCACTTCAAGGATGAATCAAGATAAGATGTGTTGAAGACAGGAACAAACAGCTATGGTTTTGAGATTGCCAAGCCTGGCATTATATTTTAGTGCAGTGTCTTTATCACCTTGTGAGATCATAACAGATGATACTATATAGCACAAACTGAGTGGAATGAATTTTAAATGGATATTTTCCTAGTGCTTTTGGCTATTTGACTTTTCCTGACTAACTCATGTCTAAAGGGTCAATTCATTAATTCCTCTTGACCCTGCTTTTAGACTTAAACCATTAAATTTTTTTATTTTGGATTAAATTAGTCTCTAAAATATAGTTTTGAACATCTTTCAACAGCTTCAGATGACATATACAGAAAAAATTGTATTTTTTCAAAGTATTTAGAAATGGTAGTAACTTTCCACAAACTGTAGTAATTAATATAGCTAAGATTTAAGACGTTTCAAGATAAAATGTTGCTGGTAGAATGAGGACTTTTAAGAATGGTAGTGATTTACCACTGATATTAATTTCTCAGAAGACTGAGTGCAAGGGTAGAAGTTATATCACATACTGTTGTATACACTTTATCTGTCTCTTGTAAATGAAATTGTTGTACAGTATTAGCATTCAGTACTTTCATATATGAAGATGGAATAGCTTAGTTCACTGGGTATAGCATAATGGTCAATACAGTGGTTGTACATAGCTATGTAAAGCAGTTCACAAATGAATTACATCTCACTACTTGTTCCCTAATTATAGGTAACACCACAGGAAACTAACCAAAAATAAGTTCTGATTGTGTGAAGTGCTACCACTGCATCTTGAGTTAATAGAAATCTTTACTATCTAACTACACTTTGTAGTAAACATATGAGTAGGTGTGAATGAAGTCAGGGAATTTGTTGGCTGTAGTGCTTCTGTAGGCAAGGCTTAACTCTTGCAGCCCTTGTAAAAGACTCAGTCATGTAGCTTAACTTATGCCTGAGGTGATAATAGTATGATAGTGTTTACTGTTTACCTCTCTCCATTGTTTAACTGACCATTTATTCCTACCATTTGTTTCATATCTTTTAACCAACTACTGATTCATTAGAAGACCTGCCCTGTTATCCCATGACTGCAGATATGTATATATTTTTAAGATGTACGAAAGGTTTCTGTAGTGTTAGAAAATGTTACTATATAATAAGATCAGTGACAATGTGGTCCCACTATCATTTCATTTTCAGACAGTTGTATGAAAATTGGGTTCAATATTTAAAAGTGCCTCAACATTCCTAGCACTTTAGTAGTACAGCATTAGTTTCTTGACAGAAAACAAAATTCCTGTCACTAACTTACATTTCATGAACAGAGGTGTTTCATAATTGATGATGCAAGGCCATTTTCTCTGATACTTTCCCAGAAGTTAATACACACATGAGAACAGGAAGGTGTCCAACCCCTAATCTATCACACTGAGGGTAGCAACTTTGTCTTCCTGCTGTTTTCCCTTGGTTGCTTCTATATTTTGGTTCCCATGGCCTTGCAATCCTCAGGGCTTCCTATTTTCCGTTTCTGTGACCCATTCAGCTGTACATTCTTTATGAGGGTAAATAGCATATGGTGTGTTTGCAAATCTCACTGACCATGCCAGGTACAGTATTGATAAAACTATTACATATCTGTATTCTTATATTACACAACAATTCCATGTCCATCACGTCTGCTGTGGAAGACTTTTAGAAGGTGTGGTGTCCATCTATCATATACAAATCCAATACGATAGAAACCTTACTTAATGAATTAGCATTTAAAAATCTCTATTTAAACTAAACAACTTTGTCTCCTGGACTGACTTTTCTTAACTGAAGCAGAAGGTAGCATATAAAACTAATTAGTAATAACCAGCACAGTCCTGAGGGCAATTAATGATGTGTCCATCAAAATGCCTAATGAGCTAGTTTTCTAGACAGAGAAAATAAACTGAATGCAGTCTCTCTAAAGGGAGCTCTGTGAAGTCAGTAATATAAGCACAATGTCATTTCGTCATTGTGAAAAGTGGTGCATAGCCCTGCCAGAAATTAATTTCACTTCTCTAAACTAGATATATTAATAAAATTGGATTTTATTTGCAATATAGCTCTTAAAGAAATTTGAATTAATTAGAACTAATATATTTTAGATAAGTGAATGCACAATATTTACCATGCAAGTTACTCCATGTTGGGCAAACTCAGGCAAAAGAGGATTTGGGTGTTGGAGCGTACAAGATTTGTATTGGTGCTAACTGACTAAGAGAACCAGGCTTAGATAAAAGCTTCAGGCTCTGCAAAGAAATGGGGCTGCAATTAAGATATGCCTATTTCCCTATGCTGAGTATGGGACACCTGGTAAAATAACTCGTATTCAAGTGAGTTCAACGGCAATCAGTCATACAAACATTCAAATTAAGTTGACTGAGCCCGTTAAAAAGAAATACTGCCTAGTTGGATTCTTTTTATTTACCGTCTTATCTTTAAGACTTTAGGGTTCACACGGGGAGGGGTAACACACACACCCCTACCCCCCACACATGCACTCCCATTCACCTCTCTCACATGGGGGTGGGAGACGGGAGATACTGACCGACCCAAGCCTCCCTGCCCAGGGCTATCCGCCCTCCATACCTGGCTGGGCCCCTGGGACGGACCTGCCTCTCCTGGTACCTGGCACCGCATCTTCCTGAGGCAACACTGGGGGGGGAGGGGTGCACACAGAGTCACATGCCCCCTGTCCCCAGATTTCTGGCACCAGGGTTCACACCAGAATGTGGCCAGCAGCAGCCTTTCGGCACTGTGCAGGAGGGAAGGGACAGGAGCTGCTTCCAGCTGCAGTGGGGGGAGGGATGACCTGGCTTGTGTCTTTGCAGAGCTCATCTCCCACTCCCGTGTGGCTGGAAGCAGCTTGTCCCTTCCTTCCCGCACAGTGTCAAAAGGCTGCTAACACCTCCAGGCTGCTGCTGGCCACCGACATAACCCAGCCACCTCCTGTCCCCCAGCTACAGCGCGGGCAGGAAGGGGTTAAGGCCTAAGGATGCATTGTGCACCAGGGCCCAGGGAACCTGACTGCAGGGGCTTCAGTGAACCTGTCCAGAGAGATGGCTCAGCAGGGGAGGGTGCCTAGGAGACAGAGCAGCCCTGCACTCCCTGGGGGCAGGACCCAGGGCAGGGGTGGGGTGAAGAGGGTGCTAAGCCCCTGCCCAGGGAGCTGCTGTGGAGCCTGCAGGCTCAGGGCATGAACAGGCTGGAAATCGCTTCTCCCCCACGACTCCAGAGCTTAGCTGAGGGGCGGAGAGGCTTCCCCATGCCAGTGCTGTTCAGGGCTTTGGCACATGCAGGGCTCGGCTCTTCCTGGCCAGCACCCTGGGCCGGAGGGTCTTGGGCTTTCCCAGGCGCCAGCCCAGCCAGAGGCAGTGGGGGAAGGAAGGAGCCTGCCGGCCAGGCTGTTGGTGAGCTCAGTGCTCCAACCAGGGGCTGGTTTTCACACAGTGCTGGGAGCAGGACGCTCGCCACCCGGGGGGGGGGGATATGGAGGAGCAGTGGGGCTGTGGGGAGGACGAAAGGGCAAACCAGGGAGAAGACAGCAAGAGGGGGAGCACGTAAAGGGCTGATGGGTGGGCAGCAGAGGCGACATGTAACCAGCCACTGCAGCTCACAGCCAGTGCCAGCTGGAAATGGGATGGGGACTGGGGACTGCTGGCTGATAGCTGGTACGCAGCAGGTGCTGAACTGACGGACCAGCAGGGGGAGTGGCCGGTCCCGCGTGCTGCATCTTCGCCCTGCCACCAGTCTTGTGCACTCACCCCCATCGTCAGCCACTGGACTTCCTATTCACCACTGGTGGGTGGGCGGATGATGAGCAGGGATCTGGCCAGCAGCAGGACCCACCAGTAGTGATGAGAGGGAGACAGAAAATATGGGACAATTTGCCCGTTTCTAAGAAAAAGTCAGGACATCTGCAGGAGGGCTTAAATATGGGACTGTCCCTTTAAAAATGGGACATCTGGTCACCCCACATATGCCCCTTTTCCCTGAGAGCAAGGTTTTCAGAAGCATAGAACCTGGGCAAGGGGACGTAGAAGGTGCTGAGGGGCATTAAATTCCCATTAAAATCCACTGGGCTCAAGGGGCATCAGGTATGTACATCAGGTGTTCCATGGGTCATGATCCATAGAGCTATATCTGCATTAAACGCCTATGCAGGCACACTTGTGGGATCAGAGGACACAGAGAGGTAAGGCATATGCAGCAGAGCGGCTGTTGTTGCATGCCCCATAGACAGCTCAACTGATTCTCAGTCCTAGTCACCAGGCACAAGGAAAAGGGAGTAATCTGGCTCTAGAGCATATATAGAAAGCAGTAGGAGTAAGAGCTTTTACTAACACCAAAGACTCTGCCATAATGGTCTTGGAGCTAACATTCCCCCATACTGCATGGGACAAAAGACCAGTAAAGGACAGAACTCTCAGTTGCAATCCACAAAAGATGAATAGTCATTATAAAATGCCACAGTACATCTCCATGGGGATAAAAGCCCTGCAGCATGGTTGCGGCTGACCTGGGTCAGCTGACTCAAACTCGTGGGGCTTGGGCTGTGGGGCTAAAAATTGCTGTGTAGAAGTTCGGGCTGAAGCCAGAGCTCTGGGACCCTCTAACCTCACAGGGTCCCAGAGCTCAGGCTCCAGCCCAAGCCCAAACGTGTACACAGCAATTTTTCAGTCCCTGAGCCCGAGCCCCAGCCCCATGAGCCTTAGTCAGCTGACCTGGGCTAGCAATGGTTTTTTTATCCCCATGTACCCATAGTGAGGGGCAGACTTATGGTTGAGTTAATTTATAAGCTAAGCTGTTCCAAACTAATGCTAAGACAAAGTAAAATTTGACAAAGTAAAAGGGAACTTACAAAGATTTATCTGTTTGTTCTGTAACTTGACTTCTTTAACAGCCATTTGTGCAACTGGGATACAATTTAGCAATGTAAAATTCACGCTAATTAAACTGAAAACCAATTTTTAACAAATGAATTATTTCTGTTAAGGTGCCCCGAGGCCACTGGCATCAGTTCATAGAAATCAAATTGTTGTTGATTAGTGTATTCTCTTTAGTCATCATTCTTTACATATTTAGTCCTTTTAAATCTTTGCTCATAATCCAACTGTTCTCCTAAATCACATTTGTTGCTATTTTTTAATTTCCATCCAACTTGTTAATGTAGTCTTCGTGGTATTGAGGTTCTCAGAACTGAATACAGCATTCCCAACTTTCTCACTAGGACTGGGTAGTGAGGGATTTACCTTCCTGCTGTGCTCCTGATCTGCAGCCCAAAATTGCATTTGTCCATTTGCCATGTTCCATTGAAAGTTGACATCTAAATTATTGTCTGCTCTTTGCCCAGACTTTTAAAATTAATAGATTGAATAGCTGATGACTTTAACAGTTGCTGTATACTACATAGAGGTGGCTGCATTTTCATGGCCAGTGAAGTGATCATTAACATAGTTCACACTTGCGTAAAGCACTCCTAAATAGCCTAAATTGGCTACTGAGTTAATGAAGTCAAAACTGATTTTTTTTCTGTGTTGGTTACACTTTACAGTGGTAACTATGGCAAAATGAATTGGCAGAGCTGAATGAAATGTAATACATAAATAAAATGAAATAGTGTTTTAAAAAAAATCCAGGTGCAAGTTGAAGTCATAAACCTCCTTGATGGGTCTTTATTTAATACCTATAATACAAGGCATAAGTAAATGGTCAATATCAGCGAACAAGTTGCCAGGGTTCCTGCAATACCTTATGTCCATTTCAGGGGTGGAGATGGTGGAAGAGTTCCTTAAAGCTGCAGTATGGGACAAGGGAATAGCAGCCAGGGCCTCAGAACAGTAGAGCAGGGTCATGGAATTGCTTCCTATATGCCAAACACAAAGGACTCCAGGCTGAAGGCTTGACTACTTCTCAGGGCACTGTGGACTTAAACATCAGAGTTGGCTACACTTGGTCAACATTGCTGTATAGGAGGGAAACTGATTTTCTTTTCAACTAATTCAATAACTGCTTTTACGGTCCATCCAAAAAGTTCTTAGTCAAATGGATTTCAATGGAGTTAGGTGTGCTTTTCCATAAGAAAAACGATTTATACTAAACTTTTCAGAAATGGACAGTTATGTAGCTGGGAATGCTGCTATTCTTGCTTGCCCACCTTCTCATCACTTTCTCTTGAAGAAAAGAGGTAAAACGTAATAGGGGAGAGAGAAATATGGTCAGGCAATTCTAGGGTGGTGTGCCTGGGAAAACTCAGTCCTGACTTGAGACAGTTTCTTTCTCATTGTATCTTTATAAATGTGTATCGTAACTTTGCCACAGCTTGCAATGTTATCAAGTTGTGTTATGTTCTCACATACTGCAATTTACCTTGACTATATAGCAGTTGGGAACAGTCAGGATTTGTTAACATCTTGAGTTTTTTAATTTGTCCAGGAACAGTTACAAGACCAAATTAGAACTGGTTTTGCAGCTCCTTTATTGAACAATGTGTAAATGCAGCATAAGGCAAACACGACATTTTGAGCACCATAAGCGTCAAGCTGCTAAAGAACTTAAACTGAAATGTCTCTATTTGGGTCCTTTTGGAACTCAAATGTATAGCCTTGGTCAATAGCCCTCTTGTTGCCCCTCATATACCATAGTAGAAAACCACTATTATTGCCTTTGAATGTTGCCCATTTCACAGTAATAGATTGGGTAAAGTGACTGTTCTTGAAGACTGTTTAAATAGCTACTGTGTTAGCTTGAACCAGTCTGAAACTAGACTGAAAACTGATTCAGGAAACTGTTCATTCCTGGAATATGAAGCTTTAATGAGCATTTTCAGTCTTTCAGGCCTCAAACCACTTAGTCAGTTAGTCCTTCTGGAATACATTGATCAATTTACTGCCCAGAAAGCCAATTGATTTTAGTTGATTTTACTAGCAGATTAAGATGCTACCCATTATAATGGTGTCGTGATCCTGTCTTAAATTTCTTTAAGACAACATTATCTTGGGCTGTTAATAGTCCATTCAGTACAGTAAGGAGTTAAACAACAACAAAAATGATCAGTGTTATTATTGGGTATAAGGGCTGGATGGCTGGTTTGGGATACAATCTTACATTTTTAAGAATTGAATAATGAATCCATTAGATATGCTTCCCTTTAAAGGGAGTTTCATATCTTTATGGAAACCCTGCATATTGTCTGAATCTGTCCCTTTGCCTCTTCAAAATATTTCCCTTTCAGTAAATTGATCATACTGCTTTTAGTTAAATGTGGGCTATGTGGCAAAACTCTCTGTATAAAGATGGCAAAACAAAATAGATAGTTTCAGGAAAGTAATTGCTTCTATTTTCCCAGCAGGGGAAAAAAATTATACAGGAAACAAGAGACCCCACTTCATCCTAAGGGGTGAGGTTCCAGCAAAGGACTGGTTTTCTAGATTTAAGTGGAGATATCAGTAATTTCTTGAGCAGATTATTTCACAACTATTTGAGAAACACTTGGGAGAGATATTGGATTAAACTATGCCAGTGGAAATTTTCTGATTTAAACATGTTGATTTCTGTTCCTTTGGCCGCAAAGCTAACAATTGCCTTTTTTAAAATAGAATTTATTACAAATATGCATTCGGGAAAGACAGTGGTAAATATTTCTGTTAAAGAGGGAAGCTGCATGGCTAGACTTCATAAACCACAATTGAACTTACAAACTGTCACTACATTTAAGTAGGTCAGTGGATAAAAACAAATTTAGCTAAGTATACGTTTTCAAAGAGCTCAAGTTTTCCCTGGTGGTAGTAAACCATGCTGGTAGCATCAACGCCTATGTACAAAAAGTTACTGGCAGCTAATGTAAATTCTAAAAATAACTAAAACTTTCAACTTTCAACACAAAACAAAATGTGCTTCATAATATATACTTTTACAAAATCCCTGACACAAACTTCCAAATTATAATGCAAGAGAGAACAGTGTACAGCTTTTTTACTCTTGCAGTCAACAGTTGTACCAGGTGACTAACAAGTAGCAGTACAGCCTAAATTATTGAGGTCTGACAATGGATTGAGTTTGGATGTTCACTGTATAGTCATAAAAGGGAAGGCAACCATACTGTTCAAGGAATCTTGACTAGCTACTATTTTCCTACACTTTTGTATAAGCAATTATTTTGGAAGTTTTCAAACAATTGGTCAGTGGGAGGTTTGTCTGTTCCCATTTAGCTAGCATTTCAAAATGCTAAAATTTAATAAATGGGAAATCAATTTTGGACTTTCCTTTTAGTGAAAAATGAATTGCTAGTGCTGCTAAATTGAGTCTTGATGTTTAAAACAAGATTACTCAGTTCTGTTTTTCATGAAAAATTAGTTTTCATCTTAAATTTAAACTGTCAGTGATGTGGATTAGCTCAACACGCAGTTAAGGAAGTAAATATTGTGGCATATAAAGTAACTAGCAAGCGACTCCAAGTGCCAGCTGGCTTTCCCTCCAGTATGGGAATCTGCTTCAGAAAGGGAAAACTATTTGCTTACCATTGTAACTTTTATACCATTTGAACGTTACACGTCTTGTGTAGTGATGAGTGGCCTCAGATGAAGGAAAAGCTGATGATTTCCCACTGAGCTTTGTTTCTTACAAATAAACTCTCAACTTATTACATTTCATTTTTAATCACTTTTAAGTTCCACTTCACAATTGTGTGCCTCCTCTGCTTAAGACAATTAGGTTAATTTTTCAAGAAACTGTGTATATCTTGCAAAAATTAGTAGATTGATAAGTTCTGGCATTGACTGGGTAGAGCCAAGTAGTGAAACATAAAAACCTTATTCATGGCAATAGTGCACATTGGTTCTGACTCTGCTCACCAGTATGCCCATTCCTAGTAATGAATAGAAAAAGAATAATATGTTAAAAATAGGTGAAGCATAAAATAGCTCCCTTCATAATGAAAGGAACACTATTTATACAATTAGCATAACTTCCAAACTGAAATCAGTTGCCTTTTTAGAGTTGCCTGAAACTGCCACACAATTTGCAGCCTGACACATTGGAGTGCTGCTAAGCTTCTGGCTGAGTGAAGAACCTGACCAATACTCTCACTGAATCCATTTATTTTGATAAATGCCTCACTTAACTCTCCAAATGACTGTGGGTTAATGGTAAGGGCCAAATGCTGCTTAGCTTAATCCTTAAAACTCCATTTGGTAGAACTTAGTGCTAAGTGGTTTCTGAAGCTTCAGGAATCAAAGGGTCTGTGTGTGTTCTTGGTTTGGTCAAGTAGGCATAAATTCAGGAGCACTGCAAATCTATGGAGAAAGAGAAGTTGCAGAACATCAAGAGGTTCCGGGAAAATGCACATGTAGAGTCTTTTCCTGTCTGTGTATGTATGTGTGTGGTTTTTAAGCACATTCCATGCCTTGTGCATTTTAGACAGTCTGCATCCAATTTATAACTTGGACATTCATTCAGTATACTCATTAAACAGATAAAGGGTTAGTAATGGCAGCTCCACATATTTCTTTGTACTTGGTCCTACAAATCAAAGCCAAATTGAATACAGCTGTCCCAGTTGTGTGTCTGTTGCTGAAACTTGCACATGTTCTTCATCTTTGTGTTCAGTGACATTGTCTGCAGGACAAGTCAATCTATACAGGTGTATTTGCTGGTTGTATCTGGAATAGTGTTCAGCCCAGAGGTAACTCACTAAATCTGTATTCAAGTGCCTGAATACTAGCTATTTTTGCATCACAGTGAAGAACTTTTAAGGGTAATAGAATAGCATATCTCTGTCACCTAGCATGCCAGGCTAAGAACCCCAAGAAAGGGGGGTAGAAACAGGAAGCTTCACAGAACTAATTTTTTTCCGCTCACTCTTCTGCATATGTGGATATGTAGTCACTAAGTACAAGTAAAAATATATTTAAGCAACTTCCTAGAGGACAACCAATGCTCACCTACTGATAATTCAGTTCTGCTACACATGTCAGTCTATATAGTGACCATATCTTAGTCTGAAATGATTATGCTGATATTAAGGGGAATTAACCAAAGCATCCCTATTGGAACACTGTTGATAGTGCATCTAAGCACAAGATTGCAGTCCTAGTAGTAAAAGTGATAAAACAGCATTAAAAGAAACAATTGCCAAATGGGGGTTAAAACTTTTTTTGGTTAACTGTGCTATCAAAAATGTATGGGACAAGTGCATAGCTTTGCTAAACTGTAGCTGGCAAGAGCTCCTTCAGGGAAGGTCTACACTGCAATTAAAAACACGCGGCTGGCCTGTGCCAGCTGGCTCGGGCTAAGGGGCTGTTTAATTGCAGTGTAGACATTCGGGCTCAAGAGGAAGGTCTCAGAGTTCAGGCTGAAGCCCGAGCTAGAATGTCTACACTGCAACTGAGCAGCCCCTTAGCCCAAGCCCCTTCAGCCCAAGTCAGTTGGCATGGGCCAGCCACAGGTTTTTAATTGCAGCGTAGACAATATCCTTAGATATACTCTTGGACATTAATTCTAATCTTCACAGCTAGCCAATTGAAGCAGATTCCAAATACACTAAGACAAAAAATGCATAGATGCTATGGGCCGATCTTCATGACAATGTGGCCTGCTGTACGTGGTGTGCTGGAAACTGTGAACACTACAAGCTAGTGATGTGAGATGATGGTGTAGGGAGGAGGGAGTTAGGTTTATTAGAAACTGAGGAACTTTTTGGGAAAGGAGAAGCCTACACAGGCAGGATGAACTCCACCTAAACCAAAACAGAACCAGACTGCTGGCATGTAAAATGAAAAAGCTAGCATCATGGAAACTTGGTGGAATGAATCAATGGGACATAATACCAGGGTACAAAATATAAGAATGAGATTAGGTTGTGCTGGTAGGGAGTGGCACTATATGTGCAATACAAAATAGAGTCAAAGTACAAATCTTAAATTAATCAAACACTCCCATAGAATCTCTATGGATAGTAATTCTATGCTTGAACAATAAGAGTATAGTGGCAGTAATATACTATCAACTACTTTACTAGGATGGTGATGGTGATTGTGAAATGCTCGGAGAGATTAAAGAGGCTCCAAAGGCAGAAAATGAAATAATAATGGGGGATTTCATCTATCCCCATCTTGACATCAATGCAACTTAAAATTGTTGCTCCAGTATTCTCTTATTAGGAAACAATTGATATTCTCTTGGGCTCTAGTCCTGCAAAGACTTGCATGTGGGCTTCGAGCAAAGCACATGCATACGCTTTTGCAACATGAAAGTTTGGGTTTATCATATGCAGTTTCAAATAACTAATTTTTTTGTGGTTTTGTTACATAATTTCTATAGTAATTTAAATGCTAAACAATTGAAAACATGCACAGATAAGAGCAGTCTCTCCAAGCCTTGGCTTTTGCTGTTAACACTACCTTGAAAAGAATGAGGATATAAATGTCATACTTAAATCTACTTGTTTGGAAGCTAACTAAAGTTAATTTGAACTAGTTTTCTGTGGGTGAAAGCTTAGAGTTTGGGGACTTAATGCCTGCCTCCACAAAAAGGGTCAACATGGTTTGAGCATAACTGTCCCTCTGTATCAATGAGAGATTTTTGTGGACTGTGTTCTTCCTGTCAATGTATATTTTCTGTCTGCTCTACAGCGATGTTTCTGGAATGCTTCCCACTCTTTTCCCTCTGTTATGTCTCTGTGCTGTCAGTAATAATTGATTCAGATTTCACATATGTAGTTTAGTCATCTTAGAGATACAAATGGTGCTTAGATAATGCCCAGTGGATTTTAATGACTATGAGAACCCTTCAGATTTGAAATGGTAGAAAAAAGTGACAAGTCTGGAAGGCCACAGAGGGCAGTAATGAGAAGGCTGATTTTGGCAGCCAACTATTGGCCACACCCTGGAATAGCCAATTAACAGGCTCCATTTCTGATGGCTGGAGTCCATATGCAGGGGTTCTGCATCCAGCTATAGCAGAGATGTGAATTGGGACTCTCAGTCACAGGGAAGTCCAGAGCATTGGACTAGAAATCAAGACCAGGATTCTATCCCCAGCTTTCACATTGACTAGCTATTTGGCATTGTCAACTTTTTCAAAAAGCAGCTTAGGATGGCAGATCAGTATTGTCAAGGGCTTGGAAGTGTACAAATGCAAAGTCTCATTTTAAGGGAGGATGCTGAAAGGCAGCTATTCTACTCAATGAGCCAAAAGGGAGCCTTTGCCTTAAACATTGGTAGAAGTTGTGCTAAGCTTGTTGTAGCTGCTAGTCCCTCTCTTTGTAGGGTTGCATAATGTTAGTCATGGTTTTGTGAACCTGTAGACATGGGATCTAAGTTGCCAAACTTGAAATGTTGACGCAACAGAGGGGGAAACTGTGGACTCAGATACAGAATCACTAGAGCTGTGAAATTGCTCCACCTTTCAAGGTTGACTATATTAAGGAATGACTCACTGTAGATAGAAACAAGCTTTCCCCCCATGGAGAACAAAGCATAACTTCTTAGAAGCTAGCAAAATTCACAGGTGTCAGAGATTGGGACATGGCAGTTATGCCTAGTGGCTGGAGAAGGAGCTGTGAATCAGAGCTGAGGGTTAGAACCACAATCAGAAGTCAGGAATCAGAGCCAGAACTGGGTTACCTGGAGAGGGGCTGAGGCAGGCACAGCTGCAGGGCTAGAATAAGACAGTAGGGGGACTGGAGCAAGGCTGGGAACAAGCAGGTGCTACTGCAACCATGGGAAAATGCTTCGACCAGGCACCAAACTGCTGCTGCTGGGCTTAAGAGCTGGTATGCTGACTCTTCCCACCAGTCATGTGGTGTAGCCAATCAGGCAGCCTCCTATAGGCCAGCTGAGGTCATAAGGTTGCTCATTAGATTGCAACTTGCTCTGCTGCAGGCCCTGATTCATGACACCAGGGTTTCCCAACTTTTGTGGCACTCAGTGCAGAGGTTATTCCTAGTCAGGCTGGTGTATAACTTCAGATGGGTAACACCATGTGGTCAATTTCCTTGCACCTGTAACTTGATTAAAATTTAAATTCCCCTTGCTATAGAGCTGGAACTCCTTGTTCTGAGCTGGAAGATGGGATATTCCAACTGTCCTCTAAGCATCCCTCAACTGCAAGAGTTTGCAATTAATGCCCGTGGACTGCACATAAGACGGATGAATGTGTGCCTAGTTTTTATGTATGGCTGTGCCTTAGTGAAGAAGCATGTGACCTTCTCATATCTTTGCTCTGGCACAGTGATAAAACTGAAGGATTAAGTGATGATTCAACTACGAGCATAATTTAAGTGGCCTAATTCATTGCTGCTGTATTTATCAGTGTCCTCCCATGCTAAAGGATCCAGAACAGGGGTACAAGATAGAAAGGGAACTAAACAACATTTATTTTTGTTGAGGTGAAGTCTCTATTATTAGATTTTCTTCAGAATTAAGGGGCCACATGTAATTCAAGGGGAAGAGAGCAACAACTTGACCAAAGAAAAGAATTGTAACAGAACTGATAACTGCAGAACGACACCTAACACTAACCCTAGTGCTTTTGTACTGAAATGTTTCTAGATAAAATTTAGTGAACTGGTTTTAATAGGATTGAGGAACACCCATGTTGAAGGTTACAAAACAGGAGAAGGTATGCTACATAATTTTATTTCATTAAGAAATTCAGTCCTGCCTCAATCTTATTGTTCTTATACAATGCCATGTATATAAACCTACACGCAATCTATTTTTTTTAAATTGACATAAAGCACAACACACTACCAGAACTCAGCTGCAGTTCTGCGTGATTAGGAAATCCTACAGGTTTTTTCTCCTCTGGGGATTGGAGGATAAGCCTATGAGGGCTCTGTGGCACAAGTACTACCTTTTCACTATGGGATTAGAGTCTTAAAGATTTTCTGCAGTACTCCTAGGTCATACAGTATCACTTTATAATAAAGGGTCTGAAAACATAGTGATACCTGAGTAGCCGTTCTGACACCTCAAAGTGCTGTATTCCTCATTAACACCATGCTAAGTACTAATGGACGAGTTGCATGGTTGATATCACGTGACACTAGCTAGCAACCTCAAACTTCCTGTTTCTGTGTTGGAACAGAACTTCCAATTAAAGCTACTGATGGCAAGGCAACTGATAAATCAGGGAAGCAAGGGTGTAAATACTTGTTTCTCCTGTATTTGACTGGGTGCATTTTTCTTTTAAGTCAGGCATGACAAATTTAATCACTAGTGGCTCATAAAAGGCATGTGTTTTAACGTGATAGGTGTCTAAATAGCCTATTACACATCCAACAATCACAATATAGTACCTCTGTTGCATTGACTTTTCCATCACATATGCTGCCAAATATAATTTTATAAAATAAAGGTAGACTGAGTTTTCAATTGTTGTGGTTGGTACGTTCTGCCATATAAGCAAAAGTTAATAAACCTGAAGACATGGGAGCCTGTGTTCAGGGACCTGTGTGAATAATAAATGAGTTGCACATATCTAATCAATTTTGTGTTTAGCATTTTGTAAGAAAATACATTGCCATAACTATGTGTTCAAGCGCCTTTACCTCATAGCGATGTTCCGCCAACACAAACATTATCCTTTAAAATGTCATCAACATCACTGGAAATGTTTTGGCAGAGTCATAATTTAAAAAGACAGGGTGTTTCTGCATAAATTTAGTTATGCCCACGCTAGCCAGAATTTAAACTGTTAGTCAATAAATGATGCACTTTTAGGCAATTACTACTCAGGCGGACCTCCCTGCATGTCTTCACTTGCATGATAATGGTTTATACAATGTTGAAAGAATAAGCTATCTTGTATTTAATTGAGATAAAAATTCACTATATAGACCATGGACCACTGAGATACAAACACTGCCTGCTGCAAACTGTAGGAATGTACCACGCGGTATCTCTCTACTTTTGCAATTTGAAGCATCAATCAAAAGTTACTGCTGTAAATAGCTAACTTAGGTCTTGTCTACACTACAAAGCTTTCTCGGCAAAAGTTATGCTGCTTTAATTAAAACTGCTGTTGCATGCCCACACTATGCTCCTTGTGGCAGCAGAGTGCATCCATACTGNTTTTTTTTTTTTTTTTTTGCTGCCTGGGGCAGCAAAAACCCTGGAGCCGGCGCTGGCAATGCCTCATGGGGCAGGTACAGCATGATGCTGGTTTATCAATCCCATTATTCCATGGGCATTTTAGTTATTGTCAGTGGCTTTTCAACTGAAGTGGGGGAGGGGGAAGGAGAGAAGAGTGGTGTGGGGGGAGGGGACAGAGACAGCAGGCTGACCGACCTATCCTGAGGCAGGGAGAGGGGTACACTCCCCCCCGTTAACTCAGCAATCTTCTCAGCTCAGCAATCTTCCCACCCCACCCCCAGAAGCAGCCCGCTCTGCCTGAGGCTCTATGATTCCCTCAGAGTTCTTCCACAGCCTCCTCAGCTGCCAGGAGCAGCATCCTGAGCAGCTTTTTTGTGCTGAGGAATGTCAAAGCAGCGCAGCAATCTCTCCTCCCTCCCACCGCTCCCTGCAGCAGTAGTCTGCCTGCCGCTGTGTGCCTAGTGGAGGGCAGAACAGGAGCATTCCACGTTAATGATTTGCTCTTTGTTCCCAGAACAGAGCAGCACCCTCAGCTGTCAGATACTTCCCCAAGCTATGAGAGGGGAGGTGCACATGCAGGGCAACCACAGCCCTGCCCCGCCACCCGAGGACCCTTCCCCCGCCGGAGCCCCCCCTTCCCACGGCTGCCAGCCCCCTGAGTGCAGGTAGGGTGGGCGGTGCGTGGCCTCCCCCCCCCACTGCCCCCGAGAGCAGGGCGGGCAGCATGCGACCCCCCCATGGCCTCTGAGCACAGGGGGGCAGGCGGTGCATGACCCCCCCCAGCCCCCAAGCACGGGGGGAGGGTGGCCCCCCCAACCCCAGTGTCCCCAGCCTCCCCAAGTCCTGGCTGCCCTAGCCCCAGCCCACTTCCCTGAAGAGGAGTAGCCTGCCTGGGCTGGGGCCAAGGGGGAAGGGCAAGCAGGAAGAGGCTTTGGGGAGGAGCAAGGGCAGGGCCATGCTGAGCTGTTTGGGGAGTCACAGCCTTCCCCAGCCTATGTGAGGCTCTGCCCATGAGGGCAGCAGAGGTCAAAACAGTGAGCAGAGCAGTCACGGCAGGCATTGTGGGTTACTGGGAGAAGCCAGCTATGTCGACATAACAAACAGCAGCGTCTACACTGATGCTTTGTTGCTTTAACTTTGCCGCAAAAAGTTTTATGCCTCTCATCGGTGGTTTTATTTTGTCAGCAAAACAGCAGACTTTTGCTGCCAAATGTAGCTTTGTAGTGTGTACACCATCCACTGTTTTGTTGGCAAAAGGCAACTTTTGCTGACAAAACTTTGTAGTATAGACAAGGCCTTAGTATGTTTCCACAGTAGCATGCGGATAAATGAAATTGCATTTGTTTTATATAGGTAGAAACTGCAGAGTCAATCTAGCAGTGGGAGGTGCCTTCCCACTATCCCCTCACCCCAAGGCCTGGTCTACACCCAAATTTTGTACTAGTATAACTATTTCAGATTGGAATGTGATTTTTTTTTTTTTACAAACCAAAATAATTATACCGGTACAACCCTTCTAGTGTGAACTGTTACACTAGTATACAGGTACCTTACACTGCTGTAGTTTATTTTCTTTCCCAACTAAAAGGGTTGTACCAGTCTAATTATGCCAGAATAATTAAAGTGAAAGAACTTCTGTTTGTAGGCAAGGTCTACAGATTATGGCAGTTCATAAATTCCACCTATTCCCATTCTTGTTAAGATAGTGACCTAGAAGTTTGCAATAAATATATTGGTAATGTTCAGACAAAATGCTAATGTATTTGTACTCTGACAACAGTTCCATGTAATACTTGGTAATGTACTAAGACTTTTAGCCCAATTTTAAAAATTCATCATTCTAAGAATGGGTTGGAGTAGAGTATATTTGAATGACTAGATCACTCTTAAACAGCTTTGGTCTAAAATGGGTTTGTGCCGGTGTGGATGCAGTGGGTCATAAATATAAGTTAGATATGTAAACTTAACAGTGTTATCTGCTTTTCACCACCTACCGGATGGGGTACAAAGATTTGGATGGTTATTTCCCACTGATATCTAAGACTCAGCTTGTTAATGCTATAGCGATTAGTGGAAATTCACCCACAAGGATTTAAAACATTTTGCTTTGAGGGATGAATATCATTAGCTTTCTACATATAAAAATCGGATAGCAGATAGCTCTAAAAGTGAAGAGCTTTTGGACTAGGCAGTAATTTGGATTGTAAAGAAGATAAAGAACTTCTTACCTGTAGGTCACTGTTCCAAATCTGACTTATGTCAGTATTGACAGAAAGTTTTAATAAGAAGATGGTCTTAAGATGGCTGATTAGTACATCAAATGAATTGACTGTCTCAGTCAATCTTTTCATTAACTTGTCCACAGTTCAGCTAGCATCCTTGTAAGCAGTCAAAGGGGTGTGGGGCGGAGGCAAGGAAAAACCACATCAAATAGGGTAGGGGCTAAGTTGACCATGGTTCTGTGACGGGGCCCCTGGGGTGCAACCTGGACGGTGGGACCTCTGAGCCCTAAGTCCCACCAACCTGGGGTATCCCTCCCACACTGTGATGCTGTGTCAAGCCACAAACCTCTGACAAGTACTGGACTTACACAGACATCCGCAGGCAGGGACATACCCAACTGAGTTACATGAATGATCTCCCAGCCACTCATGAACCAGAGGCTTCAGCCAATTTCCCTCAGCTCCCCAGCCTTGCACCCCAGAACTGTACCGTCTTTCACTGGTCAGAAGTCGGACCAGTGTAAGTTCATTAAGTTCACCACTCCCTCAGTGTGGAGAGAACATACACAAGCCTTTGTAAACTGAGCTGAGATTTCCCAAGCACTTCAACCAGAGCACACTGTTTTAGGTCAAATATAAAACAGATTTATTAACTACAGAAAGATACATTTTAAGTACAAAAGCAGCCCATGGCTTTAAAAGTGAAGAGATGTAGAGAAATGGTAACAATGAAACCCAGTAAACCCTCTAGAACTTAAAACAAATTTTTTGTGTAAGATGTGGTCTGTACGGAACATATGATTGTGAGGAATAAAGGTCCTACTGATTTAGGCCTGGTCTACACTACGATTTGAGTTCGAATTTAGCAGCGTTAAAGCGAATTAACCTTGTACCCGTCCACACAACGAGGCCATTTAATTCGATTTAAAGTGCTCTTAAAATCGGTTTCTGTACTCCTCTCCGACGAGGGGAGTAGCGCTGAAATCGACATTGCCAGTTCGAATTAGGGTTAGTGTGGATGGAATTCGAAGGTATTGGCCTCCGGGAGCTATCCCACAGTGCACCATTGTGACCGCTCTGGACAGCAATCAAAACTCGGATGCTCTGGGCAGTTGGACAGGAAAAGCCCCGCGAACTTTTGAATTTCATTTCCTGTCTGCCCAGCCTGGTGAGCACAGGTGACCACACAGAGCTGAACAGCACAGGTAGCCATGCAGTCCGAGAACCGCAAACGAGCACCAGCATGGACCACACGCGAGATACTGGATCTGATCGCTATATGGGGAGAGGATTCCGTGCTCGCAGAACTGCGTTCCAAGAGACGGAATGCAAAAATTTTTGACAAGATCTCCAAGGGCATGATGGAGAGAGGCCACAATCGGGACTCCTATCAGTGCCGTATTAAGGTGAAGGAGCTCCGACAGGCCTATCAGAAAACCAAGGAGGCAAACGGACGGTCCGGGGCAGAGCCGCAGACATGCCGCTTCTACGAGGAGCTGCATGCAATTCTCGGGGGGGCCGCCACCACTACCCCACCCCTGACCGTGGACTCCGAGGAGGGGTTAATCTCATCCTTGAATGACGAATCTGCGGACGGGGAAGAGGAGGAGGAGGAGGAGGACGAACTTGTGGAGAGCACACAGCACTCCATTCTCCCCGACAGCCAGGAGCTGTTTCTGACCCTGACCGAAGTGCCCTCCGAACCCTCCCAAGGCGGCATCGCAGACCCCCTGGAAGGGACCTCTGGTGAGTGTACCTTTTCAAATATATCAAACATGGTTTAAAACAAGTATTTGTTTAATGATTAATTTGCCCTGGGGACTTGGGATGCATTCGCGGCCAGTACAGCTACTGGAAAAGTCTGTTAACGTGTCTGGGGATGGAGTTGAAATCCTCCAGGGACATCTCCATGAAACTCTCCTGGAGGTACTCCAAAAGCTTTTCCAGAAGGTTTCTGGGCAGGGCAGCCTTATTCCGTCCTCCATGGTAGGACACTTGACCGCGCCATGCTAGCAGCAAGTAATCCGGTATCATTGCTTGACAAAGCTTGGCAGCGTATGGTCCCGGTGTTTGCTGGCATTCAAGCAACATCCGTTCTTTATCTTGCTGTGTTATCCTCAGGAGAGTGATATCGTTCAGGGTAACCTGTTTGAAATACGGGAATGTAATTAAGGGGACAGAGGTGGCCCCGTTCCTACTGGGCTGTTTGCCTGTAGCTGAAAAGAAATCTTTCCCTGCAGTTAGCCAAGCGGGCGGGGGGGAGTGGGTGGACAATGGCGCTGAGGTTTTCGCGTTTGGCTAGCAGGGGTCTTCCCTGATACCAGCCACGCGGTGGGGGGAGGGGTAACGCGATCATCCCACAGAAGTGGATGGGGGGGCTAGTTTGTTATCTGCATGGATCTTCCATGATACCAGCCACGTGGTGGGGGGAGGGGGTCAACCGATCATCCCACAGAATTGAATGGGTGGTGGGTGGGGGTTATTATGTTATCTGATGCTGCACGGTAACAGGAAAACCGCAGCACGTAAAGGGCTTTGCTTGCTATGGGAAAGGAGGGCGCTGATTTAATGCAGAAGCCGCAGGACAATGGCTTACCATGGCTGCATACAAGCCGAATTCTGTTGCCCGGCCCTGCGTCTGCTGTGATCTCTAACACCAAAGCCGCGGGCACTCAATATAAGATGCAAAATGCGACCTTGTACATTGCTATGTAATGTGAAAAGTGTTCACCGTGAAAGAGTATAAGCATTGTTCTATAAAATGTATCTTTTTACATACTTCTCTCCCTTTTTTTCCCTCCTCCTGCAGCTGCAAATTTTTCAATCCTCCCGCCCCCGGCCCGAAGGCTCTCCCAGATAAGGCGGCGAAAGAGACGCACGCGAGACGACATGTTCTCGGAAATTATGCAATCGACCCGGGATGAGAGAGCTAATTTCAATGACTGGAAGGACACTGTATTAAAATTCCGGAAAGAGGCCAGTGACCGTGAGGAGAAGAGGGACCAACGGGAGGACATGAGGGACCAACGGGAGGAGAAAAGGGACCAACGTGAGGAGAGAAGGGACGAACGTGAGGAGAGGAGGGACGCCCGAGACGAGAAGTGGCGGGATGCAACGCTGGGGCTGCTGCGTGAGCAGACAGACATGCTCCGGCGTCTGGTGGAGCTCCAGGAACGGCAGCTGCAGGATTACCGAGTGCCGCTGCAGCCCCTCTATAACCGCCCTCCCCCCTCCCCAAGTCCCGTAGCCTCCTCACCCCGACGTGTAAGAACGCGGGGGGGGAGGCTCCGTGCACCCTGCCACTCCACCCCATTAGAGAGCCCAAGCAAAAGGCTCTCATTATTTTGAATGTTTTTCCTGCCCTGTTCCTTCACTCCTACCCTCCTCCCAAACCCCACCCGGACTACCTGGTTATTTCTCTCCCTATGTTCATTACCACCCGTTAATAAAAAGTTCTTGAGTTGTAAACGAAACTGACTTTATTTTTTTCAAATCAAACTGGGATCGAAGGGGGAAGGGGGAAGGGTGGGTTGCTTACAGGGAATGAGTGAATCAAGGGGGCGGGTTTTCAACAGGGACAAACAAACATAACTTTCACACAGGAGCCTGGCCAGCAATGAAACTTGTTTTCAGAGCTTCTCTGATGCGCACCGCTTCCCGGTGTGCTCTTCTAATCGCCCTGGTGTCTGGCTGCGCGTAATCAGCGGCCAGGCGGTTTGCCTCAGCCTCCCACCCCGCCATAAAGGTCTCCCCCTTGCTCTCACAGAGATTGTGGAGCACACAGCAAGCTGCAATAGCAATGGGGATGTTGGTTTGGCTGAGGTCCGAGCGAGTCAGTAACGAGCGCCAGCGACCTTTTAAACGTCCAAAGGCACACTCTACCACCATCCTGCACTTGCTCAGCCTGTAGTTGAACCGCTCCTGACTACTGTCCAGGCTGCCTGTGTATGGCTTCATGAGCCACGGCATTAAGGGGTAGGCTGGGTCCCCAAGGATAACGATGGGCATCTCAACATCCCCAATGGTAATTTTCCGGTCTGGAAAGTAAATCCCTTGTTGCAGCCGTTTAAACAGACTAGTGTTCCTGAAGACGCGGGCGTCATGAACCCTTCCCGGCCATCCCACGTTGATGTTGGTGAAACGTCCCTTGTGATCCACCATTGCTTGCAGCACCATAGAAAAGTACCCCTTGCGGTTTATGTACTGGCTGCCCTGGTGCTCCGGTGCCAAGATCGGGATATGGGTTCCATCTATCGCCCCACCACAGTTAGGGAATCCCATTGCAGCAAAGCCATCCACAATGAGCTGCACATCTCCCAGCGTCACTACCTTTTTTAGCAGCAGCTCAACGATTGCTTTGGCTACTTGCATGACAGCAGCCCCCACGGTAGATTTTCCCACTCCGAACTGATTACCGACTGACCGGTAGCTGTCCGGTGTTGCAAGCTTCCACAGGGCTATCGCCACTCGCTTCTCAACTGTGAGGGCTGCTCTCATCTTGGTGTTCTGGCGCGTCAGGGCAGGGGAAAGCAAGTCACAAAGTTCCAGGAAAGTGCCCTTACGCATGCGAAAGTTTCGCAGCCACTGGGAATCGTCCCACACCTGCAGCACTATGCGGTCCCACCAGTCAGTGCTTGTTTCCCGGGCCCAGAATCGGCGTTCCACAGCAAGAAGCTGCCCCATTGCCAACATGATCTCCAAAGCGCCGGGGCCCGTGGCGCGAGACAATTCTGTGTCCATGTCCATGTCCGCATCAGTCTCGTCGCCGCGCTGCCGTAGCCGCCTCCTCCTCGCCTGGCTTTTCTGGTCCTGGTTGAGCATAAACTGCACTATAATGCGCGTGGTGTTTACAATGTTCATGACTGCAAACTTGAGCTGAGCGGGATCCATCCTTGCCGAGGTATGGCGTCCGCTCAGTTCAACAAGGAAAAAAGGCGCGAAATGGTTGTCTGCCGTTGTTTTCACGGAGGGAGGGGGAGGATGTTCCCAGAACCGCCCGCGACAATATTTTTTGTCCCATCAGGCATTGGGATCTCGACCCAGAATTCCAATGGGCAGGGGGGACTGCGGGAACTATGGGATAGCTACCCACAGTGCAACGCTCTGGAATTCGACGCTAGTCTTTGTACATGGACGCGCACCGCCGAATTAATCCGCTTACTGTGGCCGCGTACAATCGAATTTATACAATCGGTTTCAAAAAATCGAATTCCGTAAATTCGGACTAATCCTGGAGTGTAGACGTACCCTTAGTTGCAGTTCCACCCTAGCTTAGTTTGGAGGCTATCCCAAACCCACACAATGTTGTGCTAAAACATGCATTTTGTGAGGCTACAGAACTATAGAGCCATAATTGATCAGACATGTACACAACATAATTAAACATGCTAATTGTGTTTAATAACTGTCTCATTGTTTGGAAGCAACTCCATGTATGTTCCTTATAAAAAGCAGAGGGAATACTGCATATACAAAAACTAAATAAACGTTACCTCAGTAAAGGATGACCACTACGGACTTGCCTGAGGTGTACAAGTGTAAGGTCCCTAGCCACAATGCTTCCCACAGGCCTGGATATCTTTCCCTAATATCCCTAGTCCAATCCTCACATACCGTATATACTCGTTCATAAGCCGAATATTTTTGGTAAAAAAGTGACGCATCAAAAAGGGGGGTGGTCGGCTTATAAACGGGTCTACACCAAAATTTGATGATTTAAAACTCTATGGAATCATTGAATTGAATATCTAATACATTGTTGTTTTGTTTACCTGGAGCGTCTGCAGGCATGGAGCCCCTCAGCTTCCTGTAGCCATGGTTCGCTGTTCCCAGCCAATGGGAGCTGTGGGAAGTAGTGCGCCACTTCCCACAGCTTCCATTGGCTGGGAACAGCGAACTGCGGCCACAGGGAGTTGAGGGGCTCCATGCCTGCAGACGTTCCAGGTAAACAAAACGTCCCACCAGCGGCTTGCCCTGACAGGCCGGGAGCCAAAGTTTGCCGACCCGTTTATTGATGTCAATACTGCAGCCTTTTAAAGTTGCAAAGGCTTTGTTTAGTGGACTAGATTGTCTTGAAATGGACCTCATAAGTCTCGAGCCAATATGAAAATATAATGTGGAGAATCGATGGAATCTCTAATAAAATTGAAATAGCCTGTTATCCCTACAGACATGCCAATCTACAGGGCTGCTTTGAAATAAAAAAAGAACAATAATAATTTGACAGTGATAAAGCAGGTGACATTCCTATATAAAGTCCTACAAAATCTATAACTACAATAATAATAATAGATTTTCATACTAGTATTTAAAATGAACAACGGTGAAATCAAAAGAAAAAGGTCTTCTTATCATGCAGCGTTCGAACTTAAAGTTGTTGCATATGCAGAAGCAAACAACAATTGCGCCGCTGCTCATGAATTCTGTGTTAATGAGAAGCAAGTAAGAGAATGGTGTAAAAATAAAACACTAAAAGGCATGCCAAGAAGCAAGAAAAAATGTCCGAGGTGCGCTTCATTTCCTGAGCTAGAGAAAGATTTCAATAATTGGGTTGTTGAATGTCGACAAAATGGGTACATTGTCACTAGAACTGGAATTCGTCTGCGTGCTCTGCAAATGTCGAAAGATGACAAATACAAGTCAGTAAAGCCATCAATGTTTGTCACATCAGCGGGTTGGTGTACTCGCTTCATGAACTGTCATGGTCCCTGTCTTCGTCAGCGAACAAAGATAGCGCAAAAGCTGCCTAGAGATCTGGAAGAAAAAAATCGACTCTTTCCAGAGGTTTATTATAAAATATCGAAAGGAATATGTATTTGAACTGTCACAAATAGGAAATATGGACGAAACACCAATGACATTCGATCTCCCGAGCAACAGAATGGTAACCGGTGTTGGTGAAAAAACAGTTTTAATTAAAACCACTGGCCATGAAAAAAATCCATTTTATGGTGGTTTTATCATGTTTGGCAAATGGATCAAAGCTCCCTCCTGTTGTTGTTTTTAAAAGAAAAACCTAGCCTAAAAACATGAAATTTACTGCTGGTGTCATCGTACGTGCACATGAAAAGGGATGGATGGATGAAAGTGGGACTGTTGAATGGCTGGAAAAAGTGTGGAATAAGAGACCAGGAGCACTTTTCAAGAAGCCTGCTATGCTCGTTTGGGACATGTTCAGGGTACACAAGACGGATGAGGTGAAAAATGTGGCCAAAAATATGAAAACTACTTTGGCTGTAATACCTGGAGGCTTAACTTCAGTTCTACAACCGCTTGATGTCTGCCTGAACAAACCCTTTAAAGATAGGCTACGCAAAATGTGCTCTGAATGGATGTGCTCAGGCATGGCGAAGTTGACAAAAGGCAGAATCTTATGAAGCCCAAAATCAATCTGGTCGCCCAGTGGATCAAGGACGCGTGGGTGTCCATTCCCTCGGAAATGGTAGAAAAATCATTTAGGAAATGCTGTATCAGCAATGCACTTGACGGGTCAGAAGATGATGCCATATTTGATGATGACACAACAGAGGCTAATGATGAGAAGGAATCTGACTCTGAAGACGACACTGCCGACATGTACGATGACAATGCCGGTGCAGCTGTGACTGAAGCCGAGTTTAATAAACTGTTTGGTGAATCAGAGACTGATTCAGACTTTGAAGGATTTTAAGACTTTTTAAAGTCTCATATTGTTCTAAGTTACTTGTTTTAAATATCCATTTACTGATTTTAAATATTGACTGTAATTTTGAAGGTGAATACATATTTGTTCAGTTATTATTATAACAGGTTTTTTGTTAGATTACATTACAATAATTCTAGCAAAACTTTTAAGTGTTTCTTGTGATGCCAGCTTTTAAAATATAGCAGGGGTCGGCAAACTTTGGCTCCCGGCCCGTCAGGATAAGCCGCTGGCGGGTCGGGACGTTTTGTTTACTTGGAGCGTCTGCAGGCACGGAGCCCCTCAGCTCCCAGTGTCCGCGGTTTGCCGCTCCCATTGGCTGGGAATGGCAAACTGCGGACACGGGGAGCTGAGGGGCTCCGTGCTTGCAGACGCTCCAAGTAAACAAAACGTCCCGCCCACCAGCGGCTTATCCTGACGGGCTGAGAGCCAAAGTTTGCCAACCCCTGAAATATAGGGTCCGCTTATGAAAAGGTCATACAGTTTTTGCTATTTTTACCTAACCATCTTGGGGGGTCAGTTTATAAACGAACGGGCTAATGAACAAGTATATACGGTACTTGTTGCTTCTCCTGGCCTTAATGAGAGCTAGTCTTCTATCCTTACTCTCCAGTGTGATGGGGGTATAAAACCCCACAGGAGGCAACATGAGCTTAATCAATTATTGTGGGTTCAACCAGCTCTGCCCCCACCCATCCCACACACACCTGTGAGAGATATCAAACTTGTAGGGAGGAGATTAAAAGGGGGAGAACACAGATCAGTTGAGGACACAGCAGAGCAGATTTCTTGTCTTCAATGTGTAGAGAAGGGCTGGCTGAAGGCAGGAACTTCTCTACCAATGGCTGCCAGACAGCCCCTTTCCTGAGGTAAGGGAGGGCCCAAAACTGAACTACTCTTCAGTGGGACTATAACAGACTGGCCTATGAGCCTGATTGGGGCCCACAGATTACCAGGAAACATTCCTTCCATGACCATGTGAGAGTTAATTTGTATTTGTTTCCTTTTGTTCATTGATAACTCTGGAGGGGGTGACTATCTCAGACCCAGCAGGCTGTCTGGACCAGGGCCTGGGTAAGTGCGAAGGCCCCATTCCAACCCTAGGCTATGCCTTAGGACGGGGTAGGCAACCTATGGCATGCGTGCCGAAGGCGGCACGCGAGCTGATTTTCAGTGGCACTCGCACTGCCCAGGTCCTTGCCACCGGTCCGGGGGGCTCTGCATTTTAATTTAATTTTAAATGAAGCTTCTTAAACATTTAAAAAACCTTATTTACTTTACATACAACAATAGTTTAGTTATATATTATAGACTTATAGAAAGAGACCTTCTAAAAACGTTTAAATGTACGACTGGCACGTGAAACCTTAGATTAGAGTGAATAAATGAAAACTCGGCACACCACTTCTGAAAGGTTGCCGACCCCTGCCTTAGGAGATTAATACAGTGACTCCAGGTAGGTGTTGGCAAGCTCCAGATTCTCTAGAGAGTTCCTAGTACTGCTTGCAAGTCCTGCGTTTGCTAGTTCATGCTCTCTCTGCCTGATGTAGTGCCACCACTTTCCCCAACTCCTGTGTTCATGTGTTCTTAAGTATGCAAATTATAGAAATACACATACCTTATGCAATTGAGTGAATGTAACACTTCAAGAAGGGGGAGGAACTTAAGACCATTAGCTTGAAACAAGCATAGTACGCACACATGCTCCTAAAGCACTACAATATAGTTAACATAGATTGCAACTAAATGTGTAAAATATACACAGACTTGTTTTGACCCATTCTTGGCATAAGAGACTTCTATTGTCATGGCTTGCTTCCATTGTTTTGCCTTTCTTTGCATGTGAACACAGGTCTCCCTAGATTTATGTTGATGTAATTTTGTCTATCTGACACCTGTCATAACATTTTCTGTGGGCTGGCATTGGTATTATTTTGTCATGTTACCATGTGTATGGGAGTAGACAGTTCTGTTATGTCTTGAACTACAGAAATATCACTTGTTCTCTGCACCTGTGTGAATTGATTTTTTCCATCGCTGTGTGCATTCTTGTTATAAAAGTCCTTTCAGTTAAAATATAAGAACGCTTATCTGTTCTAGCCTCAGTAAATAAGACCCAGATCTCTTGGTATCATTTGTTGGGAAATATTGTGGTGGATGCATAATATGCCTTAAAATTTTTGAAATGTAAATAGTTGAGCCTTATTGTGCACTGATACCCAACAGCTTATGTTGTAATGTTAGTAACACCTTTCCTTCATGCACTTTGTTCTACTGTAGTATGCCCATTATCATTGTTTCCCATTAATTACCTAGGTCTTAAACATAAATGGGAAAGCATTGGTAAATGTGCACTGCTTTAGTTTGACTTATTTGTGTAATTATTATGTTTAAATGTATGTACATGAAAGAAAACTAAATCCCACCTGGAAACAAATGAAGTAGTGCACAAAGAGTATCTGTACAATCTAAGAGCAATCTAACATCCTTATTATTTTCATGGTCTCACCTTAAATAGTCCCCCACCCCACCCCCATCAGTTTTGCATCGCTAGTAGTTGGGGGGGGGGGATCCAGCCCCCTCAAAACTCTTTACACACACTTCTATATACCAAGTAAACACCGGTAAATGAGATAAGGTACTAACACTTCACTTGAGTGAACTTTCAACTAATTCCAAAATTTGCTGTAAAACAATCTTTACTGAGACTCTGAAACAAGAAGAAATCTTAAAACTGGTCATCTGAAGCTCAGATATGTTTTCCGAGCCATTCTGGCCCCCATAGAAATGTTGTTTAATGGAGTAATATTTAGGCATAGCATTCACTTGCTTCTGACCCTACTGTTCCACAACGCTTTCCTCTACACTGATGAAAAATGTGTAATTAGAACTGTTTTATAGTTTCATATAGGCTCCTACTCCCAGATATAACGACTTGCTCAGGGATTATTCCTGCAGCAATGAGGAATGATACTGAAGTTTCCTTCAGAGGTGAAAGTTCTAACCTAATTAATTGCATTCAATGTCACTGCTGCTCATCTCTGTTTGCCTCTGAGGCAAACCATCAGCATTTCAAGATAACTGTCATAAAGATTTTGTAGACAATTTGTACAAATTAGTTTGAGTTGCAACCCAGATTATTGTTTAAGATTCTTTGTGGTCCTTGATTTTAATATTAGCTGTTACATTCAGTTAATAGTTCTTCCATCTAGATCACAATTGGCAAAATGTGAAGATGAGTCAGATGGCAAAGTATTAAAAGCCTGGCCTAACAGGCTTTCAGGAAGACAGATTTAAAGAATCCTAGCTGCATATGTTGAGAACTGGCTTTCAAGCAGGAAGAAATTACTTTGGTACACCATTGGTCACTCAGTTCCAGACCACGATTAATAACATTTTTAAGTTGATAATGTTTTCCTCACTAGAGGTATATGACCTAGCAGATAGAACACCTGAGTGGGACTTTGCAGACATGGAGTCTATTTCCAGCTCTGCCCCTGGCCTGCTGGGTGACCTTGAGCAAGTCATTTCTTCTCACTGACCTCAGTTTGCCCCTCAGTGAAATGGGGATAATGATACGGACCTCCTTTTAACGTGCTTTCAGATCCACTCATGAAAAGGGCTATATAAACGCTATATATTATATTTATCATTTTCAATTGGGGCCATTCACACAGTGCCTTTCATTTGAGCTTTTAAAAACACTTCATTAGTAGAAGTCCCATTCAGGAACTGGGCCCCATTTTGTTAGGCGCTGTTAACACACAACGAAGTTTTTGTCCTAAAGACTCTATAGTGAGCTACAGAGACTTTCCAGTTGAATTCCCCATACAGGCCACCACTTGTAATGCCAAGCACCTCAGACTTCATTGGTGGGGATGAAACCTGAGACCTCTTGAGCTAAATGCATGATCCTCTACTGCCTGAGCTAATACAGGCTCATCAATCTCTAGGTGGCCTGGCCACCACTAGCGGGGGATAGAGTGCCACTCCAAGCAGGCAGCAGCTACACTTTGGTATTGTCCCCTTTCCATAAAAGAGGAAACTAAAATATAAAAGTAAAGACCTAAAGGGTTATACAGAGGGGCCCAGAATTAAAACCCAGTCCCTTAAACTAATGACTAACAGATTTCAACTAAAGGCAGGTGTCAGTTTCAGGTTAATTGCACCTTGGGCTCCCTCTATGGTATGTTCAAGGAATGGTCCCTTAGATTTCAGGCCTCTTGCTATCAACTCTCACTTGGCAGGGACCCATGTCTCTTTCCTTCCCCTCCCTCCCCCCCCCCAGACCAGGGATTTAAATTGCAGGCCCTTGCATTTCACTTTGATTATCCCAGCAGGTATGACCCCAGCACTGATTTTAGTTCCTTGAGGGAACTCTAACTCTCCTCAACCAGCCAGCAACACGATCCCTGGCTCACAGAAATACAGACAATTTACAAAGTTTGATAAATAGTCTCAAACATATGCCTGTGTTCATCATACCGGTGTCAGTAGGCACTTAAACCAATGGGCTGAGATTTTCAAAGCTGACCACGATTTAGCCACACAAGTCCAATTGAAGTTAATAGTGACTGAGTGGCTAAATCTCTTGGTTACATTAGAAAAAAAATCATCTGATACACTAATTTCCCCCTCAGTATCCTGAAGTAAGGTGCTCACAGAATTGACGGTGAGGTGGGTTGGCACAAAGACACATTGGCCCAGTGGGAATGAGCTTACAGGGATTTGAAAATCAAATTAGCAGGGGAGAACCACTCGTCTCAATGTTCAGTTAATTTGTTTGAGTACATGTCCATTACTAAGTTTGATCACTAAAGTTGAGAACCTAGTGAACATTACAAAATTTCTACTAGAATAAAGACAAGCAAACAACCAAGAATGAACCCATCTCTGGAAATGAGACTTGCTTGAGAGATGTGCTAGAGTACCATGTGTATGCACAGTATCCGATCCATGTTCCTTGCATGGAAATTATGCAAACGTTATTGTGACATGACAAACTGAGCCCACAACAACAGTCATGTTAACAACTGGCCTCCAGGGCCTGAGGTATGGATTGTAATTGTAAAAGGTGACACGTTCTGTCTTGTTACCTAGAGCATGCTTAAGAGAAAAGGCCAATGCCCTAATACCAACCACACTGTCTAGAAACCTTAAAGTCTGTGTTTAGCCTAAAGCATCACTTTGAAATTAGTATTTATTTTGGACATTTTTTAGGAGTGACATTATTGGCTGAAAACCAGAAACATATCAGTGTCTGCCGTATAAGATAGACTAAGATAATAAGTTATGATAGTGGCTAGCAAAGGAGGTCTGGATAACAGAACATGTAGAACTAGGAGACATGTTTCTTGGCTGTGACACTTGACCAAATAACACTTTTTTTGCTTTTTTAAACAAAGCACCTGAGGTGTAAGAATGTCAACCGATGCCTTTCACAGCTAAGTTTTCTCTAAGATAACGAAACATTAGAAAGGGCTATTTATTATTAAAAAATTGACCTCTATTCAATGAGTTAAGCAAAATAAGTATGGCAGGGCAAAGACCAAGTATTATGCATGAAAGTTTCCCACTGAAAAAGCTGGGTCAAAAAAAGCAAATGCAGCTTACCAAAGGGAGCAAGGCAGACATGGTCAAAAATGAAGAACTTGTCATTCTGTAAACAGAATACAATACTTGGTCTACTAACTGGATAAACCTAACACTCAGTTGTGTTGGTCCTTAAAAATGATACCCTTAATTGTCTCCTCAGCACCTAGGCTTTGTCCTGGGCATACACAAAGACCGACAAGTTGCAACAGAAGTGGTTTAATTAGTTGCAGCTTTATTTAACTCATCAGGGAAATTTCTGGTAATAACTTGTACCACGCCAGTTATCATTCCTTCCTCACTCATTTCCACTGTCTCCTTACCCCAAGTTCTCCACTGGGACCCCACTGCCCTCCTCTTTTACAAGGATTAGGATGCTATGGAATGGGGCTTGCCTCCTCACTGTACCAGACATTAAGAAACCTTTCCCCAGCTTTTTTAGGGGATGCATTTCCCTGAGGCCACTTCTGGTTAATCAGTGAACTAGGTCCCCTGTGGAATAAGTACCCTCTAAGCTGTGAGAACTTGAACCGTACCACCTGACCTACCCAAGCTCTGGGGAAGGCAAAAAACCCAACTGGCAGTGAGGGAAAAATTCCTTCCCAGTCCCCCACAAAAAAGTGATTAGTGCAGTGCCCTAGCTGACCACAAAAACCTTGGTTCCACTCTCCTCCCATAGATGGGAGTTGCTGATCCAGGCATAAGAGAGGACGCCATCCAGCAGGGCATATGTATATCCTCCCTTAGTGCACAGGGGGCAAATCCCTCACCTGAATCCCCCCAGCTCAGTCATTTCCCCTCTTTCAACCCAAAGGAGGGGGACGACGACTCTCTTCCTGCTTGACCAGGCAAAGCCTCTCTCCCTCCACCCATTTACCTTTGCGGTTGGAGGGGTTACAACTGGAAAACGTCAGCCAAGCAAGTCCAAATGTGCTAAAATGGGACATGAGAGATGAATAGTTGGCTGGGCAGGAGTGCACATTTTCAAAAGACAACACTGAAAAGTGATACCCATGCTTTGACTGAAACCGTTTGCCCTCCTTTGGTACAATGAGCTGTGATAAAACCTTTTCAAGTAATATTGAGCGGGGATGGAAACCTTGATCACAAACTTGAATTGATGAAGAGAGGTGTAGGTCTGGCTTGACATAAGTAACTTGCCCAATTTCTTAGTGGGCATAATTGGGAAGATAAATGGAAGGTTAAGTTGTAAAGAGGAGCTTGACAAACAGTTTGCTGGAGTCAGGATGTGTGTGCTAGCTAAGATAAGCAGCAACATCTTGATGCTAGGGACTATGGACAAGATAAACCTGGAATGTGAACAACACATGGACAGAGCATGCTGTACAGGGATTTGATCCTGCAAAGTAACCAATCCAATCCAAAAATGTGTGGTGTAATGTACAGCAAATGCAATGTATATGTGTGTGTGCGTGTATATATATATATAAATAAAAGGAAGGGTTGTCTGTGTAACTTTGGATGTTTGGTAAGCCCCGTATCCTTCTGTCTGATCAACTCAGTGTAGCTTTGCTCTATGCCATATAAAGGAACCTGAGTGGTGAAATCCAGAGTCTGAGTATTTTGGATCCCAGACAACTGGATCAAGTCTTCTTCCAGAACTGGTCAGGTGTTCTGGATAAGCCGAATGGAAAAGGTCTCAGGGAATCCCAAGAAGGAAGAAAGGATCTCAGGCTTACATGACATTAGCCTCTTGTTGTCGTCTTCTGGGTTCAGCCTGTGACCATTAACCTAGTAATGGAATCACTACTTGTTCTGTTCTTTTTGTTCTACATCTTTGGCTGCAAACATAGAGAAATGGGGTTAGGTGCTTTGGATGGGAAGTGAAAACAAGCCATTTGTGGTGATCTGACCCTGGGGCAGCTGCTTCCCCAGTTTTCTTGGTGTATTTCTATCGTACAGCATGCACTCATGAGAGATGCTATACTCCAAACTGTAGAACCGTTGTGGTTGACAATGGGTGGGAGAGATGCGTGGCAAGCCCTGTTTTGAGACTCTTGGCATGCACTTGTTGAGAGGAAATGAAGAGCAAAGTCAATGAAAACCAATCTGAACAAAGAATTGAAGTCAGTCCCTTATCAAGGAAAATAGCGTTTAACTATTGGTTAACAGCTGACAGCGTGCAGGGAAGTAGAAAATCTGGCCATTTCCAGATGTTCAGCACCCACAGCCACAGGAGAAATTTAAATGAGATCCACTACTGATCAGCAGTGAGTTCCTGGAGAAGTTTTGGCCTCTCTTTCCTACAAAAAAGTGCTTATTACCCAAATGGTCTCATTGCTAGCATACTGCACCTGTTCTAGGTTCTCCTTCTATTTCCCAGCACTCTAAAAATGTAATGAAGCCAGAAACATAATAGGAAATGCATTTGATGAAGGGTAAAAAATAGAATATGAACTTAATTGAAAATCATCTTGGTAAAGGCCATACAACAGCTGTGTGTACTAAAAACAACTTGATATTGATTGTGCATATGTTATGATGAGTACTGTACATGCCATAATATTATGACTTGGCAAAATAGTCCTAATAAAGATTTCAACAAAGCCTCCCACCAACCTATAAAAAATGAATTTTTGTTTTATATTGGTATTAACAGATTTGACAATACATAGCACTTTGGGCTATTCATCTCCTGGTTTCTGTACTCTTCAGCTGCACAGAAAGAAGCTGAATTTAAAATACCCAGTGGACAATAAAAAGTCAGACGTAGTGGACTGCATTTCCCAACCCCATATATCCTTGGCAGTTTTAAAGCCAAAAATCTCAAATTTGGCCTTAAACTTGCACAGAAAATAAAGAATAACCTAGCATTAGTTCCTGTTTCAGTCTTAATTGTGGAGATATCATGGCAGAAGACAGATATCATTTTCTACGCTCCATCTTGGAAAACTGAATCCATCTGTAGTGTGAGTACAGCTTTCCCTGATGTTTATAAGGAACAATATCAATCATGACGGAGTGAGAGGCACAAGGTCAGGTAGAGGTCATTGTAAAAGAAAACCTATTTAAGTAGACTTTTCCTGCCCAACTGTATCAAAGGGCAATTAGTATCTTGCATACCAAGCTTATCAAAATGCCCCTTTAAATGCTGGTGTATAGAAAGTGAAATATCCATTGAAGTATCAGAGGGGTAGCTGTGTTAGTCTGGATCTGTAAAAGCAGCAAAGAATCCTGTGGCACCTTATAGACTAACAGACAATATCCATTGAAGTACAACATGCTGTGTGTGGGTGGGTTGTTGTTTTTTTTAACCTAAAAATCCTCACTCCGATATCCCATTGAATATATAAAACCTATCCTTGAAGCCATAATAATAAAGTTTCTACTTCTACATCATAAAGGGAAGGCAGATGACATCTAGTTAAAGGCTGTATGCACTTTGTGTATAAATTGTGTAACTGTTATTCAAGTAACAAAGTTTTATACTAAAGCAAGCAGGTAAAAGTTCAATAGCTTAGGGTCCCTGAGATAAAAACAAACAACTCCCCCCCACCCGCACTGAAATGCTAGACTTAGTTGTCATGGTTCCTGATGAGGGTAAGTGAAGGTAGAGCACCACGGTAGAAGCTTGGCAACCTGAACAGGAGTTACAAACTACACTGATATATTGGAGAACTAGTGTGCAGATTCATTTCCAAACTCTGTGGGCTGGGGAAGCCTGTGTGCAAGCCATCCTTAACAGACCCATGAAATGTCTCAAAGAATACCGATAGCATAGAAATGTTACATGCTGATGGAACAAGAGTGTCTATGAGTACTTTTGTCCTCTGCCAAATTTGATTGACTACTTGACTTATTCCTTCCCTGCTGCCACTTTCTTTGCAAAGCTTCCAATTGTTCCTGTTAAAATTCTCCTTTGACATATGGTATCTATAAAATATTAACTGAATATCTGACCTTCCCCCTATGAAAGCTGTTTATACAACAGCCATTGTCTCCAGCCACTGATGAATATCTCATTCATTGGCCTTCTGTTCCTTGTTTATAGAATGCAGCATAGCTATTGAACACACCATTAAAAATATTCTTCTCTAACCAGGCAGAATGTGAAGTTTCATATAAGGAGAAATCCCAAATCTGTCTTCTGCAAGGTGTCATGAATTAGCTCTGCAACTGCAGGATGTCATACCCAGTGACAGTAGGCAAAAAGGAAGAAAATACAATGGCTGTAGTGGTGCAATAAAGCATGGTCAAATAAGATGACCACACCTACTTACAAGATGGGGGACTCTATCCTGGGAAGCATTGCCCCCCCCCCCCATTCCTTTTCAGAGTCATGAAACATTAATTCCCTATGTGACACTGTGGTCAAAAGGGCTAATGTGATCCTTAACAGTATAAACAGGGGAATCTCTAATAGGAGCAAAGAGGTTTTTACCTCCGTATTTGGCACTGGTGCTACGACTGCTGGAATGCTGGAATACTGCATCCAGTTCTTGCGTCAACAATTCAAGAAGGATGTTGATTAAACTGGAGAGGGTTCAAAGAAGAGCCATGAGAATCCTAAAAGGATTAGAAAAGATATCTTATATCAAGATGTAAGCAGAGTCAGGATGAGCTCTACCCTGACATCTGGTGGTGAATTATGGCGAGTGTGGAAAAGAACGTCAGGGGCTGATCTTGTTTGCATAGGCACACCCTCGCTGCCTAGCATGAGCTTATAGCAGCCCAAAATGGTCACTTTGGCTGTTGTAGGATCCCCAGTTTCTCTGTTATTGGGGCAGGAAGAATAAAATGTTGTTACCATGGTTATGTGAATCAAGGCCAGTGGAACTGTTTTATGACAGAGGGACTCACTATCAACTAAGTAGCGCTTGCTAGCCAAGGGACATGGGTTCCAAAACCCAGTAAATGGAGAGAGGTTGGGGACAGGTATTTGTACCTGATGTGATGGGCTGCTTTTGAGGGCCTGAAACACCAATTACACCTCTTTCTCTCTCCACTGTTGAATGTCAGAGCTAACTTTGATTCCATTAGGAGCCT
>QXTE01000308.1:3325-76188 GCA_003942145.1 Platysternon megacephalum
GGGTTAGCCCCCCCCCCCCCCCCCAATGGGAATTTGACCACGGGACCAAGGAAACCTCCAGGTAATGTGAATTACAGTGTGCTGATCACGCCCCCGACGACACCCCCCCACCCCCCCCCGGTCCCAGACTCACTAGGCTGCACCCCCTCCCTCGCTACATCTTAGCTGGTCCCAGGTTCCCCACTTACTTACCCAGGCCCTGGACAGACAGGGCAAGCACAGGGTTTGATGATTTACGCTTTACTGTTTGTTAACAGCCACTTGCTCTCGTCTGAGCAGGAGAGGGGCCTGGGAAGCCCCCTCTCCGTCCATCCACACAGGATATGAGATGTCACAGCCCACGCCTTTAGATCTGCAGCTTCCCATTCTCATTCCTGCTGTGCCGGCCGCTGAGAGGGCCCGTGTACGGGAGAGAGAATCGTAGACGGGGCAGCTTTCCCCCGTGACTCCAGGTGGCTGGCTCTGCTGTGGTACCAAATGGCCACAGCCCGGTCGGCTAGGTAAGACATAGACACTGGGCACAAACACAGAGCCTCGCTGCCAGGAATATGGGGCCGCTCCCATTACATTCTGTGGGCCAACACCAGCACTCCTTCCTCAGGCAAACTCTCCATCAAGCGCCGATCCTGCATTGGCAGGGGGAGCCCTCAGAGCCCCACTGCCTTCAGCGAGGGCCCACCCACACCGGGCTGCAGGATCAGGGCCTGAGCGAAGTCCATGAAGTGCACCCCACTCAGGCTTGGAATCCTGCTTTGTCCATCACCGGTGAATGCCATTAAATGGGCATTCAGAGTCTCCTCAGGCCTCATCTGTCTCTAAGGAGACTTTGAAAGCCCCGAGGATTATATTAGCAAACCTGGTAATGTGATCTCGCGGTGCGGTGCAGTAAATTTTTCCTCCAGAGAGGCTGAGCGCCAAAGGCTCCTTTACCACCTGCCCTTTGCCTTTGCAGAATTCACTTCCATTTATCACTCCCCCCTCCCTCCCCCCCCCATGCCTAGCCAATAAAAGAGTGACCCAAACCAGTCACCCCTTCCGCCGGCAGCACACTGCAAACGGGCTGTTCCGGTAAAATGAAATCACGGGAGGGAGGCAGCTCGAAACAGATGGAAAAGTTGCCCTTAAACGGCCACAGAGCGTGAAACTGAGCTCTGAGAGTTTGAAAGCTCCTGGACACGCATGGTACATTTACCGCTGGAAAGAGCTGAATGAAGCCAGGGCAAGGCAAAGATTTAGTCAGGGCCAATTTAACGAGTTAGTTTATTGACTTTTTTTCTTTAAACCCCCCCCCCCCGTCCCGCCGCACCTGGACAAAAAGCCTTCCTGCTGCTTCCACTGATGTGGGGTCAGGCCCTGGAAGGAAGAATGTAGCACCAGCCGGGAAAGGACAAGAGGTGATAGGTCAGTTTGTACTTCGCCATCAAGCACGGGTACTCTTCGGCAGCTGGCATATCTCCTCCGCCCCAGAGGTGGCTGCATTTCAGTGGTGGGTGAGGTGAGCACTGCGGGTAAGAAAGGAGACAGCGGACCTGATTCTCTTCTCAACTGTCCTGGTGTAACTGGACGGCGTTACGCCAGTGCAAAAGCAGTGTAAGTGATGGTGAACCGGGCCCAGGGTGAGCAAAAGAACCTTCTCTTCCTAGGCTTCTGTTTAATCTCATTGCCTCCCTCCCTTCCTTCTCCGACCCTCCCGTTTCTGGGGAGCTGGATGGGCTCTTAAGTCTCCCAATGCAGCAGTTATACAGCACTCAAAGGGTTTAGGCAGGTAAGGTTTCTCATACCCAATCAGGCCATTGGTTATAGAATCATAGAAGATTAGGGTTGGAAGACACCTCAGGAGGTCATCTAGTCCAACCCCCTGCTCAAAGCAGGACCAACACCCCGGGCCTTAAAAACCTCTAAGGATGGAGATTCCACCACCTCCCTAGGTAACCCATTCCAGTGCTTCACCACCCTCCTAGTGAAATAGTGTTTCCTAATATCCAACCTAGACCTCCCCCACTGCAACTTGAGACCATTACTCCTTGTTCTGTCATCTGCCACCACTGAGAACAGCCGAGCTCCATCCTCTTTGGAACCCCCCTTCAGATAGTTGAAAGCAGCTATCAAATCCCCCCTCACTCTTCTCTTCTGCAGACTAAGTAACCCCAGTTCCCTCAGCCTCTCCTAATAAGTCATGTGCCCCAGCCCCCTAATTTCATTTTCGTTGCCCTCCGCTGGACTCTCTCCAATTTGTCCACATCCCTTCTGTAGTGGGGGGACCAAAACTGGACGCAATACTCCAGGTGTGGCCTCACCAGTGCCGAATAGAGGGGAAAAATCACTTCCCTCCATCTGCTGGCCATGCTCCTACTAATACAGCCTGTAGAGATGCGCAGACTCACCCGGCGGCGCCTCCTGCTGGTTGTCTCTGGGAATTAGCCCATCCAGCCTCCGGAGCGCCCTCTGCAGGCCAGTATCCCGCTTGCCGCTTGGCCCCCGTGTCCCTCCCGGACCCGGTGCCCCGTTATCTTTGGGTGTTGCCCCCTGGCAGTACCCCTACACTCTCAGGTTCTGGGTCTCCCCCCCACCCACTATCCCCACTTCGCCTCAGTCTTGGCTACTGCCCAGCCTCCAGCTAGCCCCCGTTCACTGGGGCAGACTGCAGAATCAGCCACTCATCACAGGCAAAGGGCTTTGGACCTGCTGCCTCTGCCTACCCACGGGCTGCCTCCTGCAACCCAAGTGCCCCTTTAGCCTTTCCCCAGCCCTGCCTTACTCTAGGTACCCTGAGCTTCCCAGCAGCCAGGCCCTGGGAAAGAGACTCCTTTCAGGCCTCTGGCTCACAGCCTTCTTATGAGGGCCCCCTCATTGGCCCCCTCATTGAGTCAGCCACAGCTGTGGCTGCTTTCCAATCAGCCCAGCCTTTCCCCTGCCACAGCCCTCTGCCAGGGCTGTTTTAAGGCCTTTCGGGGCAGGAGCAGGGGACCAACCCACTACACAGCCCAATATGCCGTCAGCCTTCTTGGCAACAAGGGCAGACTCCTGACTCATATCCAGCGTCTCATCCACTGTAATCCCCAGGTCCTTTTCTGCAGACCCGCTGCCTAGCCAGTCGGTCCCCAGCCCGTAGCGGTGCCTGGGATCCATTCAGTCTGGCATCTTGCCTCCGGCACTGGCCATTAATGCTTCGGAGGAGAGAGAGAAACTTTCCTAGGGCACCCGGCCCCTATGCCAAAGAGGACACATGCAGGGGATCGCCCAGTGTCTTGAAGCGTGAGATTGGACTGCGGGCCAAAGCTTGCTCTCATCAGTGTGAATACAGGGCAATGACTTGGGCGGAATTACTCTGGAGTGACACAGGTTTAAATGAAACTGGCCCCTTAGCTGTACATGCTATTATGAGTCACAGCATTATCAATCCCCTTTTAATTCCACCGCCGGGCATGACTCAATGAATTTCTGTGGTAGGAATCTGCTGGACAGAAGCAGCCCGATAAGCCCGATCTGAATTTTGGCTTGCATTTCTTTAGCTCTATGAAAACAAAAATAAAAAACTCCCCCAATATTGCCTGAATACCACTGACAATTCTTCTCGACTGAGCGTTTGCTCTGTATCTCCCAAGATTCCTGTAAGGCGCTTCATGAAGGTCAGCCACAGCCAGCAAATACATTTGGATGAATTTTGCTCTACATATTCCCCCCCCGTAAAGGAATTACTTTGTTCATCATCATCTCTGGAAAGAAGCAGCAGGATTCCTGGCTCGCAGCTAAGAGAATTACTCCGGGAACAGAGTTAATAGACACAAGGCCCCTGGTGTAAGTAAATCATTAACCTGATGTTATCAGAATGTAGCAAGAAAATATATCCACTGTACAGCATCCCAGAGTTTAAGGCCAGCTGGGACCACCAGATCAACCAGTCTGACCTCCTGTATGGCAGGCCATCGGCACCACCCGGCACACGCACACTAACCCAACCCCCGAAATCAGACCGAAGCATCACACCGCTCAGCAGAATAAACAGTCATGTCCCACAGGCAGAGAAAAGGGGGGACCGAGGGGCACTGGTGCCCACAACGGCGCTGAAATGGTTAAGTGAGATACACTCAGATAATCCCAGCAAGAGACCCACATCCCACACCACAGAGGAAGGTGAAAACCCCTCAATGGCCCTGCCAATCTGACCCGGGGGAAAGTTCCTTCCTGACCCCCCCTTTGGAGATCAGTTCAACCCTGAGAGAGAGGAAACTCAATTCCACCTCAGAGCCCTGGCCCATTGTACCCAGTGTCCGATGTCCAGCTATGGCCATCCCGGATGCTTCAGAGGAAGGAGACAGAAAATAACCAACTGAATACATTGGGGGGAGGGGTGGGGGGCAGAACATGTCACCCGGCAGGCGGCCGGCTGAAAATGAAGCGTGAGCTTTCAGAAACATAAGACATAAACCGGAAGCGAACCCTACGGCTGCCGAGCCCAGCCCCCCACCATCAGAATCAGCCCTGCTATACAATCACACTCATTCATTTGTCCAGCTCTCTCTCTAACTAATTAAGTTGTTTGTCCCTACAACTCCGAGAGGCTTTCCCAGAACCTCCCTGCGCTGACAGTTGGAAAGCTTCCTCTCCCGTCCAGCCTGAATTTGCAAAGGAAGTTTCCTCTAACTCACTCTGCGGTTGGGCTTGTTCAGATCCTTTGTCTATACTTGTCAACCCGTTTTCACATAGCTAGGTCGTGGGGTGAGCACCACAGTCAGCTCATACTCACATCCACGAGCAAGGGATAAAACCAGGGCACCGACACAAGAGTCCACGGCCACGTCAATTTCGTACAGAGAAGGAAGTACTGTCTAATGGTTAAAACAGGGCACCGGGAGTCTAGATGCCAGGGTTCTATTCCTGGTTCTTCTACTGACTTTGGGCCAGATCCGCAAAGGGAGAGAGGCAACTAGTACCTTTGAGGATCTGGGCCTTAACCCCTCCACGCCTCATTGGGCTCCATCTGTAAAACTGACTTAACCGTCCCCTGTCCCTGGAGTGCTGTGAGACTTAATTAACAGTTTGCAAAGAGCTTTGCTGAGGAAATTGTTAGCGTACAGCCGAGATGAGCGTTGTCGTTGGAGCCGCTTGACATTTTTGTCACAACGCATTTTGGGGACACACACATAAAAAGGCTTTTCAACCCCAATGAAACTTTCGGCCGATTTTGTAATGTCGGTGCGAGCTACCTGTGCCTGGAACCTTTGGATTCTTGACTCAGTAAGAGGTGCCTTCTCCCAATGGAAACTGGCATGAAATCACAAGTAAGATGGACACAGCACGATGGGTGAATTCAGGGCCCCTGCAGGTATACCAGGGAGCTGGGTGTGGGGTATTTGTATAAGCAAGTGCACCGTTTGGGGTCCTGAACTGTGCCAAAGTCCAGCTTGCTGGCACAGCGGTGCAGTTAGTCAGACACTCTAGGGATCAGAGTACATGTGATATTAGCATCGATTTCCAGGGTAATGAAACCCACCCACAGACATTCAGTCCAGGTTACAGAGGGGCATAAAAGGCCCCTCAACCCCATGAACTGGAGTGTTTATTTTGACCAGTTCATTCGCTCTACTACAGAATTATAAGCACTGATACAGAACGATGGGTGTGCCAAGCACTTCCCTGTGCCCAAAGCAATGCTGGGCAAGATGGGTCAGGTGGTGAGATACCACAGAGATGATCAGGGACTATGGTGATGGGTGACCTTATGAGAACCTACATACAAGGAGTCTGGTGTGTCTAGACAGTTCCACCGATTTGTCTGGTTATTCAAAATAAACAAGCAAACTGGAAATATGGAACTCCTCAGACTTTCTAGGAGCTGAGTGACGGGGCTGGTGTATCATGAATGGCAGCGTGTGGGGTTCGGTTTCAGAGAACCCCCATCAGTCATGCTTTCACATGCTGGTCTTTCCCAGCAGGGGGCGCTACACAGAAAGTTATCCTAGCAAAATATACAAGCGGCTGAATGACAGCCTGGATTAAGAAAAATAGCTCCGTTCAGCCTGTCATCAGTTCTGCTGCTTTCATGCCTCTTGGGGAAAGAGTGACCAGATAACAAGCGTGAAAAATCAGGACACTTCTTTTTTTGGGCGGGCGGGTGTATAGTTGTGTATATAAGACAAAGCCCCTAATATTGGAACGATCCTGATATTATCAGGACGTCTGGTCACCCTACTTGGGAAAGCCTCATCACGGGGCTTTTATTTCCTTTTGGGTTTTACCTTTAAGGGTGTAACTGACCTGCAGTTTGAGGGGGGAGGGGGGATGTGTGGGAGGGGAGGGTTGCTTGTTCCAGGTTTACCAGGAGCTGGGTGAGTTGTATTTGCAACTTGTGCCAGGTTTGGCAATATTGGGGAACAAGGGGTTGCTTGGCCCTGCAGCTGAGTTTTCAGCAACCCACCTCCCTCCGCTGAGCCCTGGGGAGAGATCAGTCGTTTGAAACAATGAAAAATATGAAGATCTAGGCATGGCCCCAAACTAAAGCGGCAGATCCAAAGAACCTTGAGCCCTCGAGACTTTTTGTGGCTTGAGTCTCTCTCTGGTCACAAGATGCAGACGTTAATCCAGGCCAACTCCAGGGCTCTGACCGAGCCTTGCTTTGAGTTTTGGGGTGCGTTTGATAGGTGAGTGAAATGGCAAGATCCGCGTAAACAGAATCCAAAGGGAAAAGCTGTCAACCAGCCCCACTAATTGAAACGGCTGAGCTNCGAGCTGATTTTCAGTGGCACTCACACTGCCCGGGTCCTGGCCACCGGTCCGGGGGGCTCTGCATTTTAATTTAATTTTAAATGAAGCTTCTTAAACATTTTAAAAACCTTATTTACTTTACATACAACAATAGTTTAGTTATATATTATAGACTTATAGAAAGAGACCTTCTAAAAACGTTAAAATGTATTACTGGCACGCGAAACCTTAAATTAGAGTGATTAAATGAAGACTCGGCACACCACTGCTGAAAGTTTGCCGACCCCTGATCTAGCACAATGGGACCATGATAGAACCGCTTAATTCTTGCGGACGATTCAGGGCAGGATGGATCTTGTTGTGACTGATCCTGCCCAGAGTTATGGTCATGTCTACAATTACTCTTGCAGGGAATTCCCATAACACAGGAACTGCCAGACTGGATCAAGTCCATCTATTCCTGTATCCTGGCCAGCACCAGACGCTTCGGGGGAAGATGCAAGAAATTACTCAACCTCCCTAGGGGAGGCATGATCCCAAGACACGCAGAGAACCTGAAACTCCCATATACAGAGGGGTCCCCATTTTTTTCTGCCTCATTCCAGCTCCTTTCTACTGACAGCCCTCTGCCAAAGGGCAGGCTGCCATGTGGTTGAGCTGGAATCCTCCGCCTTAACCTGCAGCTAAGCCCTTCATTCCTCTGGCAGCTCTGCAGGCAGCCGAGACTAGAGCAGGTAAACACCGTGGCAGAGCAAAACATACGCAAGGAAGCTGATAGCTCAGCTGGAAAGCATCTCCAAGCAGGCGGGGACCTGCCACTCCTCTCCGCAGTGCCTCTCCCGCTTGGCTCAGATGGCATGTACCTATCTGCTCTCTTCTGCACCCACCCTAGCAACGGCCCTGCAGTGAAAGGACTTGCATGAGCTTTTTCCCGACCAGCCCTTCTGAATCACAACTGGAGGCTGTAAACGGCCAGGAGATCCTTTCGGCTCAGCTAGGGAATGAGCACCAGCATGGAGCTGCCGGCATGCAAGCATACTTGGCCTCGGTTCCAGACATTATTGTGCATGCAACAGATTTTACTTAAGCGCCGAATTTTCTGTCCATACAGCGCCTAGCACAACGGGGCCTGGTCCGTGAGTGGCTGTGAGGCTCTGCAGGAGGGCCAATGCTTCCACGCCGCTACCCAGCAGCCACGATAGGGCTGTGTGCATCACCATAGAAACCCTATGGAGATAAATACCACCTCAGAAGACCAGGCTGACATCTTTCCTCCTGGCCCCTGATTGGTCCAGGTGCTCCATTTAAGCCCAGGAGGAGTGCCAGGAAGCGTCTGTGCAACAAGATGGATTCCCCTGTGAGTTGTAGTGACGGACTTGGCTCCTGGTTCCTGACCCTGCCTCTGACCAACATTGCTCCAACCACTAGGCCTGACCTCCCAAGCCCACATTATGACATTGGGGCTCCTAGGTGCTACTAGGGTTGCCAATTTTGGTTGGACGTATTCCTGGATATTTCATCACATGACATAATCTTTAATTAAAGATTAATCTTTAATTCCTGGAGGGTTGGCAACCCTAGGTGCTACCGCAGGGCAAATCATAAATAATAATAAACAACAGACACTGAGGTAAACCCTGTGATACGACACAGAAATGATCTTCTTCTCTATCTTCATCCCAAACCCACCAGGATGCTGAGGAACCATCCTCACCAGAGAAAGCTGCACGTCTGGATTGCGTGGCCAGCGGGACCCTCTTGGAACCACTTGCCTGATGGCCTCCTATCAGATGGGGTGAAAAGTCACCCTAGGGAAAGCTACTGTGATGCCAACCGTCCACTTGCAGAGCAGATGGGAATAGCAGAGACCCCAGGGCACTCACGGCAGCACTCTCTATGACCGGAAAGAGCCGATGACCTGTGTCATCCCTGGGTGAGCCCTCTCAATGGACTGTGCCAGTTGGATTCTGGCCCTGCTTCCTCATAGCATGCAGTGTTGGTTCCAGGGGGAACCTTGCCAAGAGCGCCTGGTCGGAATTCTTGCTGCCTAGTGTTTGCCAGGTGAACAGAAGTCTGCTCTATCTGTTACATCTGGGAAGTCCCCAGGCCTCAATGGCTGTAGCTGCAGTGAAGTCAATAATTCAGCGCTGATTTACCCTGGCTGAGGTTCTGGACCTGTGAACCAAAGCGACTGTGATGTCCCCAAGATATCAGACATCCTGCTGAGGAGGTGAGCGACTCAACACAAGGCAAACAGAGTTACATCTTTAGAAACCTTCTTCATTACTCTCTAGATGAGCACGCTAGCCTCGCAGGGGGCGGTATAATTAAGCCAAATGCCCAGGGGTCGATGGTGAGTAATTTTGCTGAATAGATTCTTGGTCTGCAGCTTATTCTTAACAGTCCATTGCAAGAGCTGGATATCCAAAATATTTGCTTTAATATTTGCTTCAAATTTGCAGTTTCCACCAGCCGTTCCTGCCAGCGACCTCAGTCACCAAAATATTCATGGAGGGTGAAATCCGCTTTGCATAACATGACATCTGTCCATCGCTGAAGTCCCACCTAACCCTTCAGACCAAGGGTTTTAAGTAACACACAGACCTTGTGCTAGTTCTCTGCACAGGGGGTGACTTTCAGGCACCAACAATGTATCCAAACAGCCCAAAACAAGGTGATTTTTTAGAAAATGTAAGCAAATAGTCACAGAAATGGGTTTTGAAGTATCTACCCAGCTCTCCCTCCAAACCTGAACCCATTCCAGCTGTTAACTTTCCTCAGAAAGGCAAAAGGTTAGAAAATTGCTAAATAACTAGTATTTCATCACAGTAATTCCATGCAAGACAAAACCAAACCAAAACCAAAAGAAACCAATGTAACCACAGCCTGCCGGACACCCACTTAAATAAACACACGGTATTAAAAGTGGCAAGCACGCTGTTATTCCCCCTGACCAACAGCACTCTGCTGCCTAACCAAATCCAACTGTAAGTGGGATGTAACCATTCCTACTTCCTCCTCCAGCCCATATCCTCAAGCTTGAAATACCTCTGCAGCAGATGCCCAGGCAAGATTCCAGCCCGAGTGACCTACAGGCTAGCTGCAAATGGGGCATGCATCGTACACGCTTCCTGTCTGCTCCAGTGCCTTCAAGGCACGTCCCACTGGTTCCAGTAATGTGGTTTCTGCAGTTCATCCCGGATCTGCCTGGAGCCGAACTGTCCGTGACGTTACGCGGAGGCTATGGAAGCCAAGCTGAGCATGCTTGGTCTACCAAAACTTGGCCAAACTAGTAGTTTTCCTGGAGAATACATTACTAGCTGCATAGTGCCAAAACCACCCTAGCGCCGGTTGCTATGCCTTTTGCCTTAAAGAAGCTGTGACATTATCTTGACATTTAAGAGGTCAACGTCATAAAATTACAGAAATTGGAGATGGAAATGGCCTACTAAAGTCACCCAGGCCATCCCTGATCCATAATGCCCGGGGCTGTAACCTGTAGTATATTCCCAAATGCTTAGTCTACTCCTCTTTTGAATTAGTCAAGCAAAGGGGCTTCTATTTCTTTAACATGGAGCAATCAATCAAGCCTCAGTCCGGTACCAGGGGCAAGGCTTTCTGCTGGAAAGGGGTAAGGAGAGTCACACTTAGTAGCTTCAGGCACACACAATTTAAATCTTTATATGAACCGAGGAAATCTAAAAGAGATGGAGAACCGGACACCTCCGGGGGTTGGTAATTAGTTACAGAACCTTTTGCCTATCGAGCGACGGTTCAAATTTGTCCAGTCTGCTAGAGACTAAAAGCCAGCGAGGCAAATTCCACAGTAATGAACGTGATAGATAGCGCTGATGATTGGTCCATGTGAGATAAACCCAATTGAGTACTTAGTGCATTGCCAAATCTCTAGGCATTTGGAGTATTTCTTAAAGCCCCAGCTACTGGAGTCCTGTGATTACATGAGAACATCAGCTTTCATTTAAAACAAAAAGGACGTTTCTAGCCATTGGATTGGATGAGAAAAGCTTGACAACGTGAATCCTAAAAGGCTCACACTAAAAGGCAAATGAAAATCTCCAACAGTTATTTTCTAAAAATCTCATGATTTTAGGGAGCCTGACTGCAACTGTAATGGGCTTGGAGAAAGCAAAATGCTAATAAGGGTATTTCTTCCCTCTTCTTATACCTTTGTTTACCTTTCTGCTGTGGTAGAGACCACAGAGTTTGGTATTTTCAGGACTTTCAGATAGACAGATAGATCGACCGATAGATAGATATTATACAGAGCGAAATTTCCGATAGGAGAGTGACAAAATCTCTAAAGGAGAACACTTACTAAATATACCTACCTATATCTGATATGTAACAGTTTTCTTATAACCCATGAAGCAATTGTGAATATTGTCCATAACGACTCTTTTAAAAACAACGCTTTCAGGGGGGTTTCCACAAGTTTTAGCACTTGTTGCTATCACAAGTTCAAATGCAAAATATACGGATGTGCACACACATACACTTCCTCGGGGCCCTTCACTGGGAGGATTTAACCTTTCTGGTCTCTGGGGAATGGTGGCCAAACTGTCTCTAGGCCAGGGCACGCCAGCTCCTTGTAGTCTGGGAAACAAGAGATAGCCCCACAGTCCTTCAAGTTCCCTTTGAGTCTCTGCAATGACAAGCTGTAGTTTGCACAGCCTTCAGCAATTGTAATCCTCTTCTCTAATGGGGGCGGGGGGGGGGAGGAAGAGAAAGGAGGGAGGAGCCCGCAGTCTACGTCCATGAAAGTGGCAAAGTCTCTGGAATACAACCTTACTGCAGGCCTTCCTGGGCTTTGCATTGCTCCACAGCTGAGTTCTCCAGCACTGCTCTTGCTCTGCCTATTTACAAACCCCGCCTCCTCCCCTTGAGTTTCCATTGGCTCCACTCGCAGAGAGTGATCCTGGGTGTGTCCTGCCAGGCTGCTTGCCCACAATGGAAATCACCCATGTCGCTTCCAAGAGCTAATGAACACACCTCGTACCCATCACACCCAATTTCTGGATGAGTCTGGTCCATCCAGAAGAATCATCCCACCCATCTTTGGCAAGTCTGCAGACAGAGTCCCCTAATACAAGCCCTCCCCCATATATCTTTCCCCACGGCTTCTTCGCTTATTAGAATCATAGAACTGGAAGGGACCTCGAGAGGTCATCTAGTCCAGTCCCCTGCACTCAAGGCAGGACTAAGTATTATCGAGACCATTCCTGACAGGTGTTTGTCCAACCTGCTCTTAAAAATCCCCAATGATGGAGATTCCAAAACCTCCCTAGGCAATTTATTCCAGTGCTTAACCACTCTGACAGTTAGGAAGTTTTTCATAATGTCCAACCTAAACCGCCCTTGCTGCAATTTAAGCCCATTGCTTCTTGTCCTGTCCTCAGAGGTTAAGAAGAAAATTTTTCTCCCTCCTCCTTGTAACAAGCTTTTATGTACTTGAAAACTGTTATCATGCCCCCTCTCAGTCTTCTCTTCTCCAGACTAAACAAACCCAATTTTTTCAATCTTCCCTCATAGGTCATGTTTTCTAATCATTTTTGTTTCTCTTCTCTGGACTTTCTCCAGTTTGTCCACATCCTTCCTGAAATGTGGCGCCCAGAACTGGACACAATACTCCAGTTGAGGCCTAATCAGCGCAGAGTAGAGGGGAAGAATTACTTCTCATGCCTTGCTTACAACACTCCTGCTAATACATCCCACAGCGATGTTCGCTTTTTTTGCAACAGTGTTACACTGTTGACTCATATTTAGCTTGTGATCCACTATGACCCCCAGATCCCTTTCCGCAGTACTCCTTCCTAGGCAGTCATTTCCCATTTTGTATGTGTGCAACTGATTGTTCCTTCCTAAGTGGAGTACTTTGCATTTGTCCTTATTGAATTTCATCCTATTTACTTCAGACCATTTCTCCAGTTTGTCCAGATCATTTTGAATTTTAATCCTATCTTCCAAAGCACTTGCAAACCCTCCCAGCTTGGTATCGTCCGCAAACTTTATAAGTGTACTCTCTATGCCATTATCTAAATCATCGATGAAGATAGTGAACAGAACCGGACCCAGAACCGATCCCTGCGGGACCCCACTCGTTATGCCCTTCCAGCATGACTGTGAACCACTGATACCGACTCTCTGGGAACGATTTTCCAACCAATTATGCACCCACCTTACAGTAGCTCCATCTAGGTTGCATTTCTCTAGTTTGTTTATGAGAAGGTCATATGAGACCGTATCAAAAGCCTTACCAAAGACAAGATATACCACATCTACCGCTTCCCCCCTATCCACAAGGCTTGTTACCCTGTCAAAGAAAGCTATCAGGTTGGTTTGACATGATTTGTTCTTGACAAAACCATGCTGACTCTTATTTATCACCTCATTATCTTCTAGGTGTTTGCAAATCGATTGCTTAATTATTTGCTCCAATTATTATCACTAATTACTGCAATGCATGCATGTGGGTCACACAACTATCCACAATCACACACACACAAATCATATCTGGTGCTAATTGCTGCTCGCTTGCCATAGGATAACTCAACAGCAAGGCCAAAGATTGAATGCACCATGCAAGCTGATAGCCCCTCACACTGCTGGAGGCGATGGCTTCCCACCACACGAACAAGCTATAATGGGACTTGTACTCAACTCCGGGCTTAACAACCCAGCTGTGGCCTGTGCACATTTATAAAACCCTCAGTTGCTGGTGGTTAGGATAGATGCATCCCAGCACTCTGCGATGGGAGATCGCCTCCGTTGGACTTGGATATTTGGTGAGATCTGACCCTTAAGCATCTCTCTGGCTTTCAGTTTGAGCACGGAAGCTCGGAGTCTTCTGACAACTGAGTGTGGAAGCTGTATGCCCGGGGTTGGACTTGCAAGGGGGAGACCACCCCCAACCACAACTGGGGCCAGTAGGAACTGCTGGAACTCAGCACCTCGGAAAATCGGGCCTTATATAGGCAGAAATAATACCTAAGTCACATGGTGTCACTTGCAATCGCCAATGAGATGGTTCCAGTGCTACTCATCAGAACAAGCCTCCTTTTCTGTCTGCAAACCATCTGCTAACACTCATCCATGGATGACCAATCTCTGCTCGTTATCACCCTCAAGCTGCTCTCCTGATGAGCGGTAGCGCCCGTTAAAAGAAAGTGTGGGGACTGAGCTTGCAGAACCTAAGACCTAGAACAGGGGTCGGCAACCTTTCAGGAGTGGTGTGCCGAGTCTTCATTTATTCACCCTAATTTAAGGTTTCGCGTGCCAGTAATACATTTTAACGTTTTTAGAAGGTCTCTTTCTATAAGTCTATAATATATAACTAAACTATTGTTGTAGGTAAAGTAAATAAGGTTTTTAAAATGTTTAAGAAGCTTCATTTAAAATTAAATTAAAATGCAGAGTCCACCGGACCGGTGGCCAGGACCCAGGCAGTGTGAGTGCCACTGAAAATCAGCTCACGTGCTGCCTTCGGTGCACGTGCCATAGGTTGCCTACCCCGACCTAGAAGTTTGGCATCTCCACTTATCTGCAGGCTGGTAAGTGAGATTGTGAAGAGAGGAATGGGAAGATTACATCATACAGGGCATGCCTGCAATTTATTTCTCCCCAAGGGAAGAAGAGCTTGGATGCAGTTCTCAGTGAGGCTCCCCGCTTCTTACCCACTTTTCTAGTTGGTTTAACTGATACACAAGGTGGGGAAGTAACTCCCGCAAAATGACGAGCAATTAGTGGCTCAACCACAATGAGAAGCCTGGATCTTCCTGGCATCCCATCACACTAGATCCTGAAGCATTCCTCACTTCCTAACTCAGGAGAGAGCCGTATCCAAGACTTCCTGGCAGGCTGCATGCGAATCAAGCAGGGGAACAGCCAGGTTGGGGGGCACGGTAGCCACCTAAACTTGGAATCCAGCCATTTCTTCAGCTGGGAATAGATTTACAGACGTCGGTTTCTTCAGACTGGATGGACTAGCTTTGCACGTTGCTTCCTGAACGGTTCAGGTAGCTGGATGTTGGGGCTGCATGGAAGGACGGGTGTTATGTAGGAGCGACGAGGGTATGATCGTCATCACCATCATCCAAGTGATTTATCACCAGCACCTTGTGGAGATGTATAATCCCCTCAGTTGTAGCCCCATCCAAGTCAAAGCATTCAAAAGTCACCGGATGTCTCCATGCAAAGAGCAAACATTCACTGAGTTCTGCACCTTGCTTATTTCTGGGTGGGTCATCGTGGGGGTTTGAACCCAGGACGTTTCCATTTAAAAGCACGAGCTGCTACTGCCTAACCAAAATACCTGAGACTAAAAGCCTCCCCTCTCTGAAGTCAATGGGAGTTTTGCCATTGACTTCAATGTATTTCACCCTAAGTCTATTGTCTTGGAATTAGCAGATGAGCCGTAAACTTCCTTATGTGACCCTTCGGCCAGGCGGAGCCAGCAGCAGCAAGGGCCGGGTTCAGTATCTAGGGGTTCCTTTTCACCAATACAACACAAAACACAAAACCGGCTCAAGCCCCCACCCAGTGACCTGGGACAATTACACACCATCTCCTCTAAGAGGCAATACTTCCCCTCTCGCAAGCACAGAATCCGGGTGCAGCAAAAACTTGTTATAACAGGAGGGAAGTAACTCAGCATTAATTTGGGAAAACACTGCAAACAGAGTTCATAAACATAAACCATGAGCAAAAGACCCGTCCCCAAATAAATAGGGCAGTGTCCTTTCCCCCTCAGGTCCTTAAGTCCAGCAACCCAAAAGTCCCTTTAACGTGCCCGTCCCTTCTCTGCACCCCACTCACAGTTGCTGTGCTTGGCCAGTGCAGCCCCAGAGTTCAGAGGTTCATCCGCAGAGTTCACCTCCCACCCTGGAGGCACCTTACACGCTCTGCTGCTCAAGCACTCGCTCGTCGTCCCGCCAGGCGATTGCGGCACCTCTCTGCGGGGCTCTGCTCTGGCCCTCTCTGCCAGCCACCCTGCTGGCCGCGTGCCCCGCCTCTCTGCCAGCCAGCCACTCGTCAAGATGTCTTCAGGGCCCACCACTTAACACAGCTCTCGGTGATTTCAGCTCTACAGCATGTAACAAGACTCTCCTTTGAGTCTAAATTAGCTCTTTTATTATACCGTGGAGAGAGGAAGGATCAAATGGTGTCTAGGACCCTTAAACAGGGCCCACACCAGAAGCTACAAGTACCTGTCCCCACCCTCTCTCAACTCATTGGGCTTTCTTGTGGCACCTTGGAGACAAACACATTTATTTGGGCATAAGCTTTCGTGGGCTAAAACCCACTTCATCGGATGCATGGAGTGAAAAATACAATAAGCAGTATACATATGAAAAGATGGGAATTGCCTTACCAAGTGCGGGGAGGGGCGTCAGTGCTAACGAGGTCAATTCAATTAAGGTGGAAGTGGCCTATTCTCAACAGTTGATTACTTTTGTAGTGCTAACGAGGCCAGTGCAAGACTGGGAGTGGATGGGTCACTACAAAAAGTAATTTCCCCTCTGCTGATACTCACACCTTCTTGTCAACTGTTGGAAATGCGCTAATTTATATACCGCCTTTAGGATGCATTCAATTTAATATCAAATTAAATAATGCAAAGAGCACTGCACTGATTGTATTCGTCACAGTCCTATTTAATTCAGTAAAACCATCCCAGTCTGTAATAATACCTCACTCTTATATGGTGCGCTTCACCGTAGATCTCAAAGCGCTTTACCAAGGAATCAATATCATTAGCCCCATTTTACAAATGGGAAACTGAGGCACAGAGCGATGAAGTGACTTACCCAAGGTCACCAGCAGGCCAGTAGCAGAGCCATGAAGTGTAACGCAGCTGAAGTTGCTGTAGAATTTGCCATCTGTTGTGCTGGAGTACTGAAATATCAGGAAGCTTGGTGCAGAATTTAGGTCAAGCTCATGTGGTGATAGGGGTGGTGGGAGGGCTTTGCAGAGATGTGCTTCTCTGAGCCATAAAGGCCTGAAGTATTGCAATTGGCGTCTCCTCTTCCACTGCAAATAGGTAGTATTGCCAACCTCAAAAATCAGGAGATACCTCCTTCAAAATAACAAAAAAAAAATCACAAAGCTTAAAAATCATGAGGGGTTTAAAAAAAAAAACAGGGGGAGTGTCTTTTTTATTTGCCTTCTGGGTTATGAGCCTTTAGGGTGCATGTTTTCCAGTTTTCTTCTGCAGCCATGAGGGCTAGAGATTTTTTTTTTAAAGGAAAGCTGAGATTATCTCATAGTCACATGACTCCAGGAGGTGGGGCTTGAAGAAAAAAACACCAACTTTATGAGAGTTGTCAGCACCCACTGGGCGAGGCTGGGGGGATGAAAGCAGCTCAAAATGTCTTTGGGCAGTGGTGGCAGCTCTGAGAGGGGCGGGCGCTGCTATGCGTAGGCTATGACTGGATTTTAAGACAATTCCCCGCTCATACATTTGGATCCCCTCGATGCTCCTGTAGATAGAACCAGATCCTCAGCCGATGTAAATCAGTGAGGCTCCATGTGACTCCAACTGACTCTTCCCAGCTGTAACTAGTACAACACGGACCCTAGCCCCGCCCCGCCCCCCGAACTCTGGGGAAATTTCAGCCTCCAACCCTGGATCTAGATTCAAATGCACCTGGCTTTTGTCTCTATAGTGAGCTGCTGAGGGTCACCCAACCCCGGATCCAAACACCCCCAACCACTGGGATGGGTTGGGCTCGGAAATCCTGGGACTTATTTCTAACTTATTTGAGCCTGGTTCAAGGGGTTCCGTCCATTGGCCTGGAGGCAAACCAGTAACTGCCCTTCTCTGCAACGTTCTGGCTGCATGGTGGAACTGGCACATACGTGCTACCTAGTTTAAAGGCATCTCCTTCAGCTGGATCCAGCCCTTGGGATGCCATGTGCCCTTCACCCACTCACTCTGCCCTGCTCTGGGTTGAAATACAGAATCCAAAGCTCCAGGGATAGCTGGGGGGCATGAATTTACCTCACCCGCCCCCTCACGTTAGACGTTCACTGCCGAGCAATCGGCTGCCACCCCGGGGCGGTTTCAAGTGAATCTCGTTACTTTGCGCTTGGGCTTGCCCAGAGCCGCTGCAGATTTTTGGCGTCAGTAACTCCCCCCCACTTTGCAAACTCACGGCTTCGATTTCAATGGGGGGCAGGACCCCGAGACTCAACGAGGGCCTTTCCCACAGCATGGAGACGATAAGGCTGCACGTACTTTGTTGGGCCTAATGGAGCGTCACCATAGTAATGGAGCGTGGTGACCTGCCGGCAAGGGAGAATTTGCAAAGGGGGCTGTTGCTTCCAAAACAGCCCCTACAATACAACGACTCAGCCTTAATGAGGCTGTCAGGCAAAATCCCCATTAGGCTGGGGCTGCTGCTTGAAGTAGACGGTGCTGTTAATGGCCCCTGCCAAAGAGGATGCTGGGTGCCAACGCATTTCAGTAACAGGGATCAAGCTTCTGAGGCCTGCATCCTCAAGATATTTAGGCTTCTAACTTCGCTGGAAGAGGGGCAACTTCCACTGACGTTAGGAACCTAAGTACCCCTGAGGATCTCTCCTCTCCCACTGACTTTAAGGGGAGGGAAGATGCTTGTCCCCTTGCCGGACCGGTGTTCCCCCCACCCCCTCTTTTCCTCAGTGGGATTCTATTACGTTTTAGGCTGGGGCTGTCTAAGGGGCCACTGGGAATTGGGCACCTCACTCTGGATGCTTCTTTGAACACCCCAGCTTGAAAGCATTGATAACGCAGGGCCAATTCTGGAGAAATTCTCTCACCACACCGGCTTCTCCTCTCACCCTGCTGTGAAGCAACTATAGAATCAGGGCTGGATGGGACCCCCTGAGGCCATCTAGTCCACCCCCGCCCCCACGCCCAAGGGAGGATTAAGTACTCCTGAGATCTGCTTTGATTTCCAGAGTCACTCCCCATTTACACCTGGGTCAAGGAGATCAGAATTAGGACCAGGGCTGCCGATTATTATTTTTACAGGAGCCAAAGATGTGCTGGGAAATGAGAATTCTGCCTCGGAAAGTACAGAGTGAGGGTTTGGGGACATGTTTCCATCATGAAATGTCCCAGCTGGACCACACACGGAATAAAGTACTAATCAAAGAGTAGCAGGCAAAGGGGACAGGATCAGGTCCAAAACGAATCTAGAAAACAATGATAAAACATACCAGGATCAAAATCTGGCTCTCAGTTACACTGGTGTAAATAGGGCATAACTCCACTGAAGTCCAGAACGGAAGGACGGTTTCGGGACAAGGCACTAGACAGGGACTCGGGAGAACTTGTCTTATCTACACTACAAAAAAACTCTCAGAGGCCGGGTCACCTGACTGGGCTTGTGCTACGGGGCTTACACAGCAGGCGGAAGGGGTCAGAGCCTGGGCTCCAGCCCAAGGCCAAACATCTACACTGCTATTTTCAGCCCCATAGCGTGAGCCCGCGTCAGTTGAGCCGGGCTCTGAGACTCACGGACACTGTTTCTGCACTGTAGACGTACCCACAGACCCCCTGGGTGACTTTGGCCAAGTCACGTTGGGCCCTAATTTAAAAATTGCTCAATGGGAACCCTTGGGGGCGGAGCACTTATGAAAATCAGGGCCGTTCATCTCTCCTTTCCTCAGTTCCCATCTGTAAAATGGGGATAAAAATCTGTCCTTCACTAAGGCCCAGATCCTCCAAGATATTTAGGGGCCTAACTTCCAAGGGCATTAAATTAATCCCTACGCAGGGAGACAGCACAAGGCTGAAGCCCTTGTGCATGGGTTTAACTGGTGCCAGCTTTCTGCAGAGGGGGGATTTGCACCCCCAAAATGCAGTGAATAATAAAAACAGGCTTGCATTAAAAGCAACAACAAAAAATGTAACACCCCTCGAAAGTAAAGAAAACCATAGGGGGCGCGGAGGAGAAGAGAAAACAAAGGACGAGGGAAAAACAGGGATGAGGCCTGTCACCAAAATAACTTTTGCTGGGGCATCTAGTTAGTCAGGAGCAGGTCAGCGCAAGCAATTATCGAGTGCCCATGCTAATACGTTATTGCAACCGCCGGAGAGTTGCCTGCTATGAAACCACAAGGGATACACATAATCCGCGCGTCGCTGGAAATAGAGCGCGGCCAGATCTGGCTGCAGACAGGCTGCAGAATACCTTTAAAAGAACGAGAGAGTGTCATGTTGGCTGCTGACAGCCGCAACAAGCCTACGAATGTTTATCCGCTCAGGGTAGGAGTGGCCCTTGAACGGGCACAGCTCTGGTTACACTCTGGCATTTCATTCTGATCGTATAGACAGGAGCTACCGCGCCTAAATTTAGTGCAATGAGGTGGCCCCATTAGCATCCCGCAAATCTACTCTGTCTGCGGATCCTCGTGCCCCAGTGGCCCGGGCCTTACATGGGAAGAGGCTGGACCTGTTCCATCACATTGTTCACCCCACCACGACATCCTCGGGGCGTGCTAATCCCAGGGCTTTGCAGACCGAGGATGCTGCTTGGTGGTGTTCTCAGGCGGCGGCCGATTAGAAAGGAGGAGGAAGAGAACGAAAGAGCATAGCGCTTTTCCAGGTCTAGTTAAATCCATCCACTTCCTGGACCTACGCCGAGCGCTGCACGTAGAAGACGTAGGCTGGGATATAGCGTGCAGCGCACGGGAGAACAGCTGATAGGTGCGTAGATAACACAGTGATGAGTGCAGCGCAAATTCGATAGATTAGACGGCTGCGTATGGGAAGATGCAGACACTAGGGAAGTTAAACCCTGTGCAGTGAGCCAGCAGGACGTCTAGGCACCACTTAAGCCCTGAAGTGGCGCAGAGACCTTTATAATCTAATAAATGGAGATATACCTATCTCGTAGAACTGGAAGGGACCCGGAAAGGTCATCAAGTCCAGCCCCCTGCCTTCACTAGCAGGGCCAAGTACTGATTTTGCCCCAGATCCCTAAGTGGCCCCCTGAAGGATTGAACTCACAACCCTGGGTTTAGCAGGCCAATGCTCAAACCACTGCGCCATCCCTCCCCTCTCTGCACAGGAGTGATTGTTTCCCATAGCGAAGGAGGGAGAGAAAGCTTAATTGCTGGAACGGGTTTAACGGAGGAGAAGGCGAGTGGCTGGTGCCTGGGGTGTGAGAGGATGTTCCAGGCCGCAGGGGCTGTAGGACAGAAGGCACCTATCTGGTGTAAATCACTGTAGCTCTACTGGGAGTCGATGGAGCGATACTGATCTACACCAGCTGAGGATCGGGCCCCAGGCCCACGGGGACATGTTTGCAGGATCGGGCCCTGCATTAGCAAAACGCAGGCATGGTTGAGAATGGTCTGTCTGGAGCTGCAAGGGACCGGGGCGAGGAATGGAACTGCACCCCCATCCCAGCATCTAGCAGGGGCCCAGGTCAGCTGACTGCATAAAACTGCAGTGTAGATGTTTGGTCACAGGCTGGAGCCTGGGCTCGGGGGCCCCGCGTGGGGGAGAGTCCCGGAGCCCGAACGCCTACGCGGCTAGTTTTTAGCCCTGCAGCCGGAGTCCTGCGGGCCTGGATGCCGAGACTCAGTGCCAGAGTAGCCATATCCTTACAGTTCCCACTATGTTGGCCTCAGCGTCGGTGGCAAATCCGTCTCCTCCAGCCCATTATTTAATTACATCATTCTTTTACTGCCCTCTCCCGCTCAGTCAATAAAAGGAGCTTTCAGCTGAAAGGCAGAGGACAAGTGACTTCGCCCTCCGCCTCACAGCCCTGGCAACCTCGCGAAGGTCAGGGTGGGTGGTAGCAGTGGGTGGCCCAGAGCAGAGGCAGGAATCAAAAGGGAACACGGAATGCGCGAGTTAATCCCTAGGAAGGCGTTCAAGGAGCATGACGCAGTCCTGGAAGGAGCGTGGGACAGCCCAGCGCTACCCATGTCGTGTGCCAAGGTTATTCTCTCCCCAGTGCATTCAGCAAGTTCATGGTGTCCGGTGAAAGCTTTTTGATCTCAGCTAGGGGCATTTTTCTAAGTGACAGTTGCGATCGCAGGGCGTGTGGGTTTGGAGCAGAACCCAGAGCCGAACTTCCCAGCGCTGGGCCCGACTCTCTAATGCCTCACACCTCAGGCAGGATTCTCCACGCCAGCCGACCTCCGCTTTGCAGCACACAGCAGCCGTGAGAATTTGGCAAGTGAGTACACGCGGCTACCCAATCAGAATGTGAGCCACGTGCACCAACCTGGCTCCGGTGCAAATGACAACACAATGTGCAAGGCGGTGGAGAAGCAACCCGGGGTCATGAAGTTGTCTCTGGGCCTGGTTCTGATCCCCGCCGCATCCATCTGACACTAGTGTAACTAATTCCATTGATGGAGGGTATGTCCACACTGCAATCAGAGGTGAGACCGCAGCATGTGGAGACCAGCTTTGATCGAGCTAGTCTGGGTACCAATAGCACGGGCTGAACAAGGTCTGGACTCGAGCAGTTAGCCTGTGTTGCTGCAACTTCACTGCTGTTTTTCCTTAATCTAGATCCAAGCTGTAGTCACACCTCTGATTACAGTGTAGACACAACAGAGCTACTCTGGATTTACACCAAGGGGAGTGTAGAATCTGGCCCTCTGGAAAAGTAACGCATGGGGTCTGATTCTCATCTGCCCCTGTGCCGCCCCATTGAGCTGCGCCTGGTTTACACCAGTGGAAGAAAGAGCTCGCTTTTTGTGAACTGCAAACCACTAAAGGGATCGGGTTTTGAACACGCGCCTTTCGCATGACTTCACCCTCCACAATTACTGAGCCGCATTCCTAGCCTCTGCGCCCAGAATGACTTCACTGGCAGACGTCCGCTTGGGTTTCCCCCGGCTGCGCTGGGCCGGGAGGCTGAAGTGAAGTGGGAGGTAGACTTTCAAATGTCAATAAAGCCAGCAGAACGCTGACTCCCAGATGCCAGGCATATCTCGGGCAGGGACGCTGGGCTCGGGCTGCATGCGCTCCTCAGCTGCTAAAAATTCTTTGTGCACGCCCCCCCCCCTCACTTCGACAGCCACATAAACAACCCGCACCGCGCCGTCCCAGCTCTCGTCATTCTGCTACAGCAGGTTAGCCAGGTGTGAGCCCGTACTAGGCTCAGGATCTCCACGGAGCAGAGTTTAGAGGAGGGGTCGGGGCTACAGCCAGAGAGGCCCTGTTTCAGAACAAGGCTTTTGCAGAGCTACTGGGCCCAAACCTCAGTTTCCCCCCCCCATTTCTGTGCTCGGAGCAGGGATGGAGAAGGAGTTGACTCTCGGCTCCTTTTGTGTTTCCCATATTCTGGGGCTGGTCAAGGCCCTGCCTGGCCCCTGTGCAAGTCCCACCAGCTCGAGGACTCCTCTAACGTATACTCCGTTCCCCCTGGGACCCGTGAAACAGAGAAAAGCCATGGGGTACGCTGCTGCACCCTATGCTGGGGACTGGGATGGGCTTGGTTCCTGCTCTGAGCAATGACCTGTGTTTAATACTGGCACTAGTACAACTCCTGAGAGAGGTGCCCCCCCATCCCAGCGTGTGTGGGATGGTCCCCATTTTACCAGAGTGATCTTGAAGCCCCTGGGTGTCCAAATCTCCACAGGGATCCATGAGCCATCACGTTGCATTGACGACTCTGTGACCCGGCATCTTTCGGGGTGCATCCGAATGGGTCGCACAGCATTACACGAGGATGCTTCGTGGGTGGGACGACGGGACCCAGGGCTGCCCAAGGCAGGCAAAGACCGAGCCTCATCGTGCTGAGCCGTGGCAGGCTGGAAGCTGCCCAGTGTAGCAATGGCCAAGCAGCAGGCCAAGGAATATACACAGGGCCGGATTCACCAGGGCATTCCTCCTATTACACACAAGGAGCACACCATTGATTTTCATAGCGTTTAAGCCAGGAGAAACCACCGGACCATCTAATTGGACCTCCTGTATAGCACAGGCCAAACATTTCACCGGAATCCCCCTATACTGAGCCCAGTAACTTCAGCCAAGGTTCAGCCCATCAAGAGGAGGAAGCAAGATTTTGGAAGCCCATGCAAAGGGGAAAGTGCTAAGACGCCCAGCAGCAATTTGGATCTGCATCGGCTATTGCCCCTCGCAGAGGGGTTGTAGCCTCTCTGCCAACGCTGTCGTAGCAGAGCGGCTACACCATGAAGCATTTCAGTCTTCAGGAAACTCAACAGTTGCATGTCACAGGCAGAGAAAAGGAGAGATTGAAGCACCACCAAGGGCCCTGCAATGTGTGTGTGTGTGATTTGAGAGCGTAAGGGGGGGTTTTAAACAATGGCAGCGTAAAACTAGGGATGAATCAGGCCCCAAATATGGCAGGTCTGATTTCCAGAGGTCAAGCCCTGTGTTATAAGTGGCCATAACGTTATCCGGATGCAGCTCCAAGAGGCATCCAAACGCATGCTTGAGTCCCCATTGTATTCCAAGAGTTGAACAAGGATGTTGGAAGCCGACTCCGAAAAGCATGTAAACAGGTCTAAAAATAGGGAGGCACAGGCTGGATTCTGCTCGATGTTCCACTGGTGTCAGTCTGGAGTAACCAGGCTTATTCCATCATATCCCTGTAACCGAGAGCCGAGGCTGGCTCCAAAGCTCTCGAATAGGGCCTCTCAACCAACTTCTGTTCTCGGTTACGCCGGTGCAATTCATGGGGTAGCTCCGTTCACTTCGTTGGGGCAGGGGGGTGCTCAGCACCTGTCAGGATCAAGCCCTGTGTTATTAGTGGCCATAACATTATCCAGCCCTTTAAAAATCCAGCCCTAGTATTTGTATCAATGACCTCATGCAGCAGCGAATTCCACAAGTCGACAGTTCGCTTGGGTTTCATGGGACTCGAGTGGCTGTTTTAAGCTCTTGCGAGCCTGGTTCTGATTTCAGTTGCACTGCTGTCAAGCTGGACTAACTCCTTTGAAGTTGGCAGAGTTACACTGCTGGAAAGGACAGCAGAATCAGAGGGACCCAGAAATCACTGGCATTAGATCCATTAAACTAGTATTCAGTATCTGACCCTGCTGCAGAGGACACCATCAGCAGATCAAGGGAGAGGAAGCAAGATTTTAGAAACCCATGCAAGGTGCAAAATGCTCAGCTGCCCAGCAGCTCTTTGGATCTGCATCGGCTCCCGTCCCCTGCAGAGGGGTTGTGGAAGCTACTCCGGAGAATCAAAAGCGGTCACAATGGAACTGACAGACAACAGGGGCTATCAACCTGTTTCAGAACACTAGGGGCTTGGGGGAACGGGGCTGTGGATAACAGAGGCTGCCGTGAAGAATTCAAAGCTCCTGCAGTGAGAAAGCCATGGAAAAATCTGGAGAATGTGTGACATAGCAAAAAATATCTTCTTCTCTTCTCAGTGAAGGGGGAGTGCAAAGCCAGCCGAGTTTCTAGCCCCTTCTCGGAGCGCTGGAGCTTGTTAAAGGGACAGGGTAAAGTTTCGGCACAGCTGCACACTAGCTGCCCAGGGATCCTCATTCCTCCTGCCTCAGATTCTCAGCTTAGTTTACGGTGACAATATGCAGTCAAGCTGCTTTCTTTTAGGAACTACACCCTGTCCCGTCTCCCCTTGCAGAGCAGATTTGCAAGAGCTCAGCTCCCATGTAGGCATCAAAATAAGTGGCCATATTTTTAAAAAAGTGCTGTGCTGGGTGGGGGCTGGGCTCTTTGGGCATGAGAATCTGCCCCCACAACTCCACCGATCATATTCCACATTTCGACATGGCCTTTCGTCCAGAAAGACCCCAACGCCCATTACAAACGGCACACACATGCACAGTGCTACCGGAACGTAGCCTCCTCTGGGGTGGAGGGTAGCAACTGACCTGTGGAACGACACAGTGAGGGAGGGGACATTTCTGGCAAAGACACCAGGTCAAACCCCTATGCTTATGAAATGGGGCCACGTCACATGCACTGACTGAGGCGGAGCAGACAGGACCTTGATATTTCAGGTCTCCCGTAAAAGACCCTGCCGCTGATCAAAATGAAATGAAACACACACACACACACAAAAGCACGGAGCTAGCCTAGGCAAAACATGTTCACGTTACTGTTGCTCTCCAATTATTTCTTTCACCCACCTCCTGCATCTTGTCCTGAAGACTGTAAGCTCTTTGGGGCGTGGACTGTTTTTACGATATATAGAATCATAGAATATCAGGGTTGGAAGGGACCTCAGGAGGTATCTAGTCCAATCCCCTGCTCAAAGCAGGACCAATCCCCAACTAAATCATCCCAGCCAGGGCTTTGTCAAGCCGGGCCTTAAAAACCTCTAAGGATGGAGATTCCACCACCTCCCTAGGGAACCCACTCCAGTGCTTCACCACCCTCCTAGTGAAATAGTGTTTCCTAATATTCAACCTAGACCCCCCCCACTGCAACTTGAGACCATTACTCCTTGTTCTGTCATCTGCCACCACTGAGAACAGCCGAGCTCCATCCTCTTTGGAACCCCCCTTCAGGTAGCTGAAGGCTGCTATCAAATCCCCCCTCACTCTTCTCTTCTGCAGACTAAATAACCCTCAGCCCCTCAGAGTTCCCTCAGCCTCTCCTCATAAGTCACNTCATAAGTCATGTGCTCCAGCCCCCTAATCATTTTTGTTGCCCTCCGCTGGACTCTTTCCAATTTTTCCTCATCCGTTCTGTAGTGGAGGGACCAAAACATTTGTACAGTATCTAGCACAACCAGCCTGGAATCTCTAGGAGCAACAAAAGACAAACGATAAAGTGAGTTCCATGCTGTTTACTGTGTGTCTTAGTCACCCACCCTGGAAAGCTGAAGAGCTAAGTGGTAGGATTTGAACCTGCAGTCCCAGGGATTCTGCTTTTGCTCCTGAGGCTTGGAACACTCAGCCACTGCTTCCAGCTCTGCCCACTCGCTCTGCTTAAGCGACCTTTCTGTATTACCTCGGTGATAAGCATGTATCCTGCCTGAGCAAGCAGTTAAAAACCCTATTGTAAAGCACGTGGGAAAGGGACAGAGCTAAGATGGGGGTGGAAATCTGAGGTACTTATACCACCCCCATTACTCACAATCTTTAATGCACTTTCCTCATAACACCCCTCTGAGGCAGGGCAGTGTTATTACCCCTTGTTTACACAGGGGGAACAGAGGCCCAGAGAGGCTAAGGACAACCAAGAAGCCTGTGGCACAACAAGGATTTTAACACAGATCTCTGCTCTCGCGCTAACCACTGGACCATCCTTCCCCTGAAATGTAAGCTCCTCTCATGCAATTAAAAATCTCAACCTTCGGGTCAGCTCAACGTCCGTGGGCCCATGCCAGCTGAGGACACGGCCCTTAGCGCGCGCGGGGATTTAACACACTCCCAGGCGAAACGCCAATGAGAATCAACGGGAGTTGGCCCAAACAAGAACGTCAATGCACTGGACCAGAACCTCACTTGGTGTAAATGAGCATAACTCCACTGACGTCTGTGGAGCCATTCTGATTTACTCCAACTCAAGATCTGACCCACAGCTTTCATGAAAACAAGGCTGCGGAAAGCACTTAACTAGGGAGTAACTGGGAGCTTACATGAGGCTGAAGGGCCCAAAGCCTGGAGTCCTGACTCAGCCCTGATGCTCATTCCCTACACTGAAGTCAGTGAGAGTTTAGCCTTACTAAAGACTGAGTCATTATTGAGGGCTAGATTCTAGGATCTTACTCCATTATGTGATGGTGTTCGCTTTGGGGCGTGATCCAGACCAGTGAGGAGTCGCGTCACCACGTGCTCTGACACCGTGGGTACCTCACAATGCTTGGCTACTGCAGCTCTAAGTCTGGGCCGCTCAGAACCTGCCTACGAGCATGCAGGTCACTCCCTGAGTATCTGTGTTTAGCTACAGCCCAGGCCCAGCAGAATCGGACCCCGCAGCCTGCCAGTGACACGCCAGCCACACTCTGGCTTTCAACAGCCTTGATTATTAACAGCAAGGTGACCCCAACGCTCTCCCAGTCCTGAATTTCCCCAAAACCACGTGCCCTGAAGTGTCCACCCTCTCCTGGACAGTTCAGAGAAATGATAAGGTTTGTTGCACTTGTAAAGAGACAAAACCACATCACAACTTATTAACGCAACTGGAGTAAATACACCCTTCCCTTTAAACACAGCACTGAGTTGCTTTATAGTAAGACTAAAACAAACGTACTACAATAGGACGTAGGTTAAATGATACCAAGTCAAAAGAATAAAGTTAGAAAGGGTTACAAGCACATAAAAGTGAAAACATGCATCTAAAAGTCTAAAACTTAATCTAGCAAGATACAGGCTTTCTTCAAGATGGTTCTCTCACCGGTCATTCTTCTGCCCAGCCATGGCTGACTTTCTGTCAGGACCGTCAACAAAAACACACGGGGAAAGTTTCCCTTGTCTTCCTAGGTGAAAGATCTTTGCCTAAGGACCCATCTTTCTCAGCGTCTGTCTAGTGATGGATGCCAAAGATGGCTTCTCTCCTTGCTTACATCTGCCAAAGTTCAATGAACTTGTTTCATGAAGCAGAATGACTTCATGCTGTTCTTTCCTCCATGCTGTGAGCTTCCCATCCCCCTGTATGATTTCTACATAAGTGGGGATTCCCTTGTTTCTGATTCTACCTGCTTAATTTACATAGGAGACAGGTAGATAGCTGTGCCGTTCCTATAACCTAATATCAACGAGTATCTATAATTCCTTACATAGTGTTAATACATCCATTTCACAATGATATTAATCCCCAGTGTCCTCAGCTTTCAAAAAAGATCTCACTCTACACTTTTATTATATAGTAATATTGTATACAATCAGCTGATTCAATTGCTTCAGCACCCCCTGTCTTTATAGACCGGTAAACCTTCGCAATGTATTGTTTGAAAAGTAAAACCCAGACCAAGCTTCTCTCTCCTGCTGAATGTAGATGCCATTCTGTCTTCTCCCTTACTCCTTAGGCTGTGTCTACACTGGCAATTGAACAAAACTTTTGTCTTTCAGAGGTGTTAAAACTTCCCCCCCCCCGGAAAGACAAAACTTTTGCTGCGACTAGTACCAGTGTGAACAGCATGTTGTCGGCAGGAGCGCTCTCCTGTCGACACAGCTAACCCCGCTCATTGGGGGTGGAAGTTTTTTGTCGGCGGGAGAGCCGACAAACAGCAGCTACACGGCACAACTTTTAACGGCAGGGTTGTGGCGACACTGCCATGTTCGCTAAAAGCTGTGTAGTGTAGACAAAGCCTTAGTGTGAGGTTTGCCTCCACCCCTTGTTAGCTTGATGGGTCTGTTTACGCGATATGTAAATACGTTCTCATTGTCTTTCCATGTACTTTGGAAGTATGTCCCTGGTGGGGAAAACACATTCCTTTGTCTGGGGCAGACCTGTTTACCAACCCCCTTAAACACGCTTTAGCAATCCTTCCAGCATATGTCATAACTCTTAACACCCATTGCGTACCATACATCGTGCAGGAATATTAATGATCAGTGAGTTTTAGTTTTCAAAGGATACCCCCTAAGGCGTATTTCATACAAAGATTATTATACAATAGTGTGTGCGGCGTGTGAACATAGGGGAGCTTAGTGTCACATCCTGTTGGGCTCCAAGCATCAACTCGTGGAGTAAGATGCTACTCTGTGTAAGGGGATCAGGATCAGACCCTGAGTAAGGACTGAGTAATTAGTGAGTAAGGAGCATCAGCCCCACATTTTGTGCATTAGATTTCAATTAGCCTTTGGTTATTGATTGTGTTATCAATGATTCCAGGAAGCAGCGCCGATCTCGGCCCTCATCCCCCCCGCACCCTCAGCCCACAGCAGATCAGAGCTCTCAGGAATGATGGGAAGGCAGATGGATTTCTGCATGGCCAGCATCGGGCTAAAGACTGAGCTGCCCCCAGCGCATTCCTAACAAGAGAGCAGAGCCCAGGAACGAGGACTACATGGAACCAGACATATTAGCTCACGTAGCTCTTCCGAGGCACTTTGCATGCATCAATCCCAAAGCACTTTACAAAGGAAAGAGATGATTAATTATCCCCATTTTATTGATGGGCAAACCGAGGCACCGAGAGGAGAAGTGACTTGCCCAGGTCAGTGGCTGAGTTAGGATTAGAACTTGGCTCTCCCAATTCCTAGCCCAGTGCCTAGGCTGCCTCCACAAAGGGAGGGACGCTTCTTACCCATGAGAAAGGCGTGGTGCTAGGCGGTTTCCATGGAGATCGTGAGTCAAATGCCAATGGCACATGCTGCCTCAGTCAGCACCTTACACCTTCTCCACCTTCCAAACACCTTTGGAAATTGACCACAGCAGGAGCCACGTGGGGTGGCTACAAGGTAGAGGCTAGAGCACTGCAAATACCCAGCGACTCTACGGTTAGCTCAGCAGCATCAGCTGAATGTGGCCTATCTCAGGGCCTCCTCACTGCTGTATCTGAGCAGCTGACAATCACTACAGGATTGTATCCCCTCAGCACCCCTGTGGGAGAGGGAAGTAGTATCCCCATCTTACCAGTGGGAAACTGAGGCACACAAAGACTACGTGACTTGCCCATGGTCAAACAGGAAGTGTGCGGCTGAACAAGGAATTGAATCCCAGTCTTACAGATCCCACACTTGCATCCTGGCCGCTAGGCCATCCACTCTACCACAGCACTGTCCTACAGAGCCTCCCCATTCAATCCTTCAGGACCCTGGGCCCCGTTCTAAACTGCCTTACACCCTGTACTTTCATATGCAAATGGGCCACAAAATACCTCCAGTGATGCATAACCACGCTCTGATTTGCTAGCATTTTACGTCCCACTTTACACAGCCTGCTTTTCATTGGTGCTGAACACCCACAATTCCCATCCAGATCAATGGGAATTGCAGGTACTCAGCACCTTTGAAAACGAATGGCGTAATTAGACTGTGAAACTCAATGCCACTGGAAGTCACCGAGGCCAATGATTTAACACAATTCCGAACGGGACTGGACATCTCTATGGATAACAAGAATACCCAGAGCTATTATAATTAACTAAAATGATGGAAGGGATAGAAACTAGGATGAGCTCTAACGTTGGCAGGGGGGAGATTATCTCATAGATGCTACTGTGGGATTCTTACATCTTCTTGAAGCATCTGTTGCTGCCACGGTCATACAGGATACTGCACTAGATGGTTCTTGGGTTTGGTCCTGGCTGACAATTCCTATCTTCCACGTTGACACTGTACAGCTCCATTCCTAGAAACAAACCACGTGGCTGGATAATTTTATGACCAACAATAACATTGGCAGCGATGGATTAGGGAGAAGAAACCTCATGCATCAGGGTGTCAGCTGATCACAACAGGGGGTCAGGAAGGAATCTCTCCTACATGCAGCATGGCACAATCAGCCAGGTGCAATATGGAGAGCCAGCACAGATACCAGCCTGGATGGGCCAATGCTCTGATCCAGTCTGGCAGTTGCAGTGTTTCCGTGTTCCATAAATGATGGCACAACACCGTGAAGAATCAGGCCCCACATGTCACCACGGCGGATACTAGGGTGATTAATAAATAAGGAGCTGAAATAGATTTAGGTCAGTGGGGGATGGACAATTCTTGGCTAATCAAAGGGCACAGCATCGACTATAGGAGCAGGAAACACAAAACCCCGTGTGGACAGGAAGGGTTTCTTCACACAATGTCCGGGATGCTAAGGAAACAGAGTTTTGCTGTAAACGTTGATTTCACAATATTTAGCACTTTGGATGCAAGTAAATTACGGTTAAAAAAGGAGGAACCAAAAATACTCTCTCTGGATAACTGGATCCCGCACTGTTATTTATGTACTTAGAGCTGCCCTTTGTACTAGGTGAGCTGTGCTAGACAAGTTTCTACCCGGAGGGGCTCACAATGAAAGGTCATGGGCTGGCACAGTGCAACTACAGATGGCTCAGAGAGCTCCACGGTCTTTAGTAGAAGGCCACGGGAGAGTGAAATTCATCTGTGGCCTGTATTTTCTGCACTTCCCTAGTCTAGTCACAGTCACGTCCTCATCACTGGCGAAGTGAGAGAACGAAACGAGCGAAAACAAACCCAGTAATTAGTCTTTCCGGAATTGATTGCTCTAGGGTGGCGGGGCTGGTGGGTGTCTCACCTGGACAGCATTCTGTACCCCAGCCAAGAATTCCAGTGAATCAGGGAACACAGGAGGTTGGGAAGAGATAAAGGAGGGGCAGGAGGGCATGAATGTTTCTCCTTTGCACCCTGGGGCTCCTTCCCAGCTCACATTAGGTAGGACCGGTATGTGACGCGTTCTGTGGACTAGTTATCCAGGGCGGGGATCAGAGTTACTGTAACAGAAGGCTGGAATCAACAGCTGAGCCAGTTCCCTGGTCACTTAAGCGCCAATTAATTCCTTCCAGCGTGGGCATGATGGGGCCCAACGAATGGATTAGAATGGGCTGGGGGGAGAATTAATGAGCAAACTGGCCCATTAACACAAGAGATATAAGGCAGTGCAGGAAGGACGCATAGGGGAGAGAGGCGCAGGTTAGCAGAACCGGGACGGATCTCCGGGCGGAGAGATCTTGTCCCTCTCCTCGGCAGAGAACCGAGGAGAAAGAAGCTGTGAACAATACGGTGTATGGCTCAATCAGGTGATGGAAAGAGCAAATGTCAATAAACTGCACAGGGGTGTGTAACAACGGAGATCTCCTTGTCGGGGCAGACAGAGCAGCAGCGGGATGTCGCCCCGACATGCTGCATTTCGGCGGCGGCCGGGCACAGGTGGAGATGCACAGGAAACCAAAGCCTGGCCTGAGCAAAACCACGGCCCCCAAGCCTGCTGGAGTATTTCCAAAGGGGCAGGGGAGTCACACAATTCTGGGGTCTTGTGACACCCGGCAGAGCCACTTCAGAATGGTGAGACCCCCGCTCCATGTGTATTTCGGGGGGAGCTGGGAGGGAACACTGAGGGGCCCCTTTAATGTGTGGGGGCTGGCTTGGCCTCTCTTTTCTCTCCAGTCCTATCCTGCTGTTGAGCAAAGGTCCGATCCCAGCAGCAGAGCGGGGTGCTGTGCTGAGGACAGCTGTGGGGCCAGGGACTATGTTCTGCCCGGCCTTTAGCTGGGTGTGGCCAGGAACTTTTCTCCCAGCAACCACTTTACAAGGCTCATGTGAAGACCAAGCAGACCGTCAGCCCCGCTCTGCTGCGCGAAAGGGAGCAGAGAGGGGGGCCGAGAAGGCAGAGCCATGGTCCATCCCCCCCCCCCGCATGCATCAGTGAGCTGATGGAGCTGGCTGTGAAGGGGAATAAGCTGAGGTATACAATGGGGTGCATGCGGCACAAAGCAGCCCCCCCAATTCTCCCTGAGGCAGCATGGCTCACCCCGCCACTGCCTCGCTCTGGCCTACCAGGCACAATCCAGCCCTGAGCTACAGTGACTGATGTTTACCATGCAGCCTAGCGTCGCCAGGGGGCTAACCTAGCACGAGCAGCATCAGCCGGGTCGTGAATGCCACATCTATGCCTCCCTCCGAGAGGGGCTTTCGAGAGGACAAATACCACCACGAGATGTCCACCAGTGTCTCTCACAGGCTCTGGCTGCTTCCCAAAATCGGTGTGAAAGCGTGAGCAGACAGTGGTCTTCCACCAGGGCCGGATCCAGGTTGCTAGCTGGTTGCAGGGAGCCGTGCACACCCCCAAAATAGCTCAGCTGGATGCGATGGCAGGCTAAGAGCACTTCTGGTCAAGTGCTGTGGGATGGACAAAAAAAGGCTCCCGCCATACAGCGTTAACCAAGCCCTAGAGCGGCTGCAGCTAGCAAGGGCCCTCAGAACCCTGCCCTCCGTGTCTGCATAGTATATGGATGCATCAGCACAGATATGAGGCTCACAACACAGCAGTGCATTGTGGATCCTGAAGTACCAGCTCAGAAAGAACAGGTCTGCAGGCATGGGTCACATGGACCCGGGGTTATTATGTAGTGCAGAGTTCGTTCACTTGCACAAACCCCTGGAGCACAGCAGAATAGAATGGCGGGAAAGAACGATTTTTTTGGCTCTGGTTGGTACCAAACCATTTTTAAAAAAAAATTTTTCCAGCAAAATGAAAAGGCCAAAAAATAAAAATAAACATCAACCCAACTGTTTTGGTTTCAAGGTTTTTTAACCTTGACTTTATAAACCTGAGTCAAATTCTGAAACCTAAACCAAAGTCGAATCCTTTGAACATTCCAGATTTTTGTTAGTCACCAAAACCAGCCTGAAATTTGCAAATTGTTTCCATCAACCTGAATCTGCCTTTTACGGCAAAAAATGGATTTGCAGGGGGAAAAAAAGTGGTCCAGTCGTACAGCAGAAGTCCTTTCCCCCTCTAGCTATTTGCAGTGCTACCTTTCATAGATCAATTGAGGTGAAGGCAGTGGGACGTAGGCATGCAGTTAATGAAAGAACAGCTAATAACACCTTTCCCCTCTCCTAACCAGTGCTGTTGGTGCTAAATTAACAGGGTGGCCCCTGGAGCAACCCATAAACTTGGTGGGACGAGGCTGGATTTCATTCCATCCTCCTCCTCCGAAGGCCACCCCTGTCATTTCTAAGAAATCCAGAAAAAAAAAAAAGTCCCAAGAGGCTTGTGCGTGAAATACATCTCACCAGCAGTGTATTTACCGCCCAACCCATGGCTGGAGAGATATTCTGGCTATCTGAGGTGCAGAGAGCTGCCTGAAACCAGACTCTGCTAATTATCTGCAAAGGGGAACTTTTGCATCAGTTTTTTTTCCACAGCCACTTGTTTCTGGCATCTGTTTTTAACCCTCTTGGATTCTCTGCCTCCACAGGTTCAAACCCTGGGAGAGGCAGCTCAGCCGGTAGCCCATAGGGCAACCTTGCCTATTATATTCACTGGCTTGGCTTCATTATAGGTAGCTGCTTTCATTATATTCAGCCATAATGAAGAAACCTGCTGGCCCGTATCCTGTAAGACATTAGCTGAAGCATAAGTTAGCATACGTGCGGTTAAGTAGGCCGAAACCCTTAATGGCCCTTTAGATGTTGGGAACTAAGGAGAGTTTGCTCAATAGTAGACGTTAGAAGGTTCCAGTCAGAGCGAGCGCAAGGAACATGGAAGTAAGAACCGCCAATCCACTTGCGCAAGGGGTGACGGTATGATCGTGAGCTGAAATGGCGGCTACACGTATCAATCTGTTAACCTACAGAATAAGCGCAGCTCTGCGTTACGGCAGTGAAATATGGGCACGGAGGACCCAAGCATGAGCAGACGATGCTCAGGCCCAATAACGGGGCAGTCACCATGTAATCGGGGGCTTGTTCTTTCCTGGGCTTCTTCCATTGCTGTCTGCTCTTCTACTACTTCGACTCACTGAGTAACTTAGACCATCAGCCACCGTGGCATGCCGGAGACAGGGCTGGTCCTTTTGTCTCTTACCACCCGGTCCTCAACCAAGGGTATGAGTATGCAATTCTAAGAGCCTATGCATAGAATGATACCACAGATAACCCTGATATTGTATTATCTCTATCTTGTTATGTAGCTTGGATCTTTTCTAGCTTTACCCATGATTTTAATAAAGACATCTAAGGTTTTCCTTTGCCCTCAGTGTGTGTGTCCTTGTCATCCACCCCGAGACTCCTCACAAGATATTGAACTCCATAGTGCTAGTTCTGTGTGGCTTGATTCGGGAGGAAGAACTTTATCACAGTCTGATCAACTGGCCATCAATCCAAACATTACCACCCTTCCAAAGGGTCAGGCAACAAGCCACAGCTGCATTCGAGGAAAATATAAGCCACCTGGAGCTTAATTTGCTCTCTAGGTACTTTTACGGCCTCATCACTGTAATATCGGAGCACCTCACAAAGGATGAATTTATCCCTACAACTCCTCCTTCCCCAGTGAGGTAGGGAAGTATCATTATCCCCATTTTACAGCTGGACAACAGGGGAAAGCAAGCGACATGCTCCGTGTCATACTGGAGGCCCGAGTCAGAGCCGGGAACAGACCCTACGTCTTCTGAGTTCCAGTCCCAATCACAAGACCGTCCTCCCTGGGAGCGGGGTGGGCCCTTTAGGTGAGATCTTAAAAATATAAGGGTCTCTCTTGCTTTCCGGGGGAGGTGGGAGCCCACTCCCACTTTGGAAGGGACTCGGGGTTTTCCCTGCTATCCTTGGCCAAAATTTCCCTTCACCCCCGTGCTCAACCAAGAGCTGGTGGATACATTGTAGTGGTGGCTTAATGTGTAATCAGAACTGATCATTAGTGCTTTTATGTGCCAGGTTAAAAACACTTTTACAGAGGTGGGTGAGCATCATTAGACAGATGGGAAGTGGAAGTTAAGTGACTTGTTTAAGTGGGGGGTATCAGGGAAAGGATCAGGAATAGAACCCAGTAGCGCTGACCTTCGGCATCCTGCTCTAATCATTCAGGCAGACACCCTGCTACTACAGATAGACGCCCATCTTAATTTGCCCCCCATAGAGCTCAGAGTGAGGCATGTTGCAGGGAATTTAATCAGAAGTCGGTTATACAGGTTCTTTTCCACAGTTGCACTTCTGAGCAGCTGTGCCAAGATCTCTCCCTTGGCCACGTTTCCAGAACTGATCTGGCACCTGAGAAGAAACAATCTCTTTCAAGTAACTCCTCGGTTCCTGGGACGACTGGCCCCAGGCCAAGGAGGATTAGGATACTCTTTCAAGTTCCTAAACAGGCAGGAGGCAGACAAAGGTGCACGGATGTTCCCCTCCGAGCAACTGATGTTGGTCACTGGTCTTTAACGTTCCTCCTGGCTCAGCCTGTGTGTTTGGAGTAAACATTCTGGGTCAGAGGAAGAAACAACCAACCAACTAACATCACAGGCTCTTGATGGTGAAGGGAACACTTGAGGGCATGTCGAGAGGACAGGATAAATCAAAGAGGGAGCAGAACTGAATGAGCACATCACGAGCCCTGGCCTTCATTAAGGACCCTATCCTGCCACCCTTACACCGAGTAGGACCTGGAGTGCGATTGGTTTCACTGGAATGACTCAGTAAGGTACGCAGTGTGACAACAAGTGGCAAAAATCAGAAGCTGTAGAGGTTTGCTTTGGTGGGTGGGGGTTAACAAATAAAAATAAGGGAGTCAGGTGCCCCTTGGCACCTAACTCCCATAGGCTCCTTTGAAAAGCCCAGCCAATGGCTTTTACTAGCCCACCCCAATCTCCAGTTCCAACTGAGTGGGTCAGAAGATCATCCCTTCCGCAATGAGGATGGAAAGAACCTGATTGGAAATACAGCAGAGGGTCTTCAGGGTGGGCAGTTCAGGCCTTGCCCAACGTGTTTCAAGAGAGACAGCATCATCACCACCTGCCACTTGGCTCCAAATACACAAGAGTCAGCTTTCCCTCCCTGCCTTCCTACATTGGCCTCCAGTGCATTTAAAACAAATGGCTTGCGTTATATACACACAGAGAAGTCAGATGGAAACATAGATATTCTTGCTGGAAGCTTGCAACATAACACGACTTCATTTCTAAGAACTCAGAACAATAAAAACACAGTAACCAAAACCAGAGAGAGACAAAGCAGGCTGCTCCCTAGAACAGAGGCACAACTCACCCTTCCTTACTATAGGCTGTCTCCAGATGCTTCTCCGCAGAGCCCTCAAGCTTGCAAGCAGCACTAGGAACCCCACCTCCTCTTCCCCCTCACAAACTTAAAGTGGTAGCTTGCAAATCCAACACAGTCCTCAATACACCACAGCATGTTGCACAGAACAGGTACCACAGTGAAAGGTAAACTCCATCCAAATGGATGATTTATCAGTTGCATTGTGCTGTATAGTATAATTCCCAATCAGTAAGGCCAGAATTTCCAGAAGGGCTCTCTGTCATAAGGGGTATATGTCAGATTTTCAAGATCTCAGCTCTGGGGTATCAGAACAGGGGGAACCGGGGGCCATGCCCCATCACTTTTACTATCCATAAGGGCGAGAGATGGCGGGAGAAGGGGCAGAGAGGAGCAAGTGGGGGGTGGGGTCTTGGGGGAAGAGGCAATGCACGGGTGGGGCCTTGGGGGAAAAGGCGGGGCCATAGTTCGGGCACTCGTGCCCCCCCATCCTCCCCCACACACACTTTTAAGGACCTTCCACTGCTCCTGTCTCAGCTTCCATTTAGGCAGCAAGATAAACGACTGGACTTTCAGCATCTTGGGTGCTGGGCTCTTTGGACAAGCCGACCAAAGATCTCACAACAGTTGGCAGATGTTAATGAGCTACGCCTCCCTACACTGCCCTGGGACACAGGGAAGTTTTATACCCATTACACAGCTTGGTGAATGGTGCCCGAATGGAAGCAGAGGGTCTTTTGAAAATCCCGCCCCAATTGTGGGTGTGGAGCACTTGAAAATACATCCCGAGCTCTTCTGAAAATCTGCCTGCACAAAAAGAGAGCGCGCCGGCTAGCTCAGACAAGCCCCACGTTCTTACATCACAGAGCCCAGCATTTATCAGAGCTGGGGCGTCACTACAGAGCACTTCACCACGTGGTCGAAATTTTTACGTAAGAAATAAGTATCTGACAAACGTCCTTCCACTTGACACAAACACTGGGCTCTTCCGAACCACAGGGGTTTCCTGCTATCAGCTGGAGTCCTCTTGTTTTATGAGCAAAGCTCAGGCCTCATCTACACCCAAAGCTTACGTCGACCTAGCTACGTTGCAAAGGGATGTTAAAAATTCACACCTCCCTCCCAGAGAGACGCAGCTATGCCGACCTAGCTTCTGCCTCTCGGGGAAATGGATTTACGACAGCAACGGAGACGTAGCATTTCCAGCGAGACATACCCACAGTTATTGCAAATGATACCTTAGCAGGGAAGGATCATTCACTTAAAAAGGACACGGGGAAAAGAACCGCTCTCATGTCAGCATGGGGTTAATTACATTAACAAGGCTGCCAGCAAAATGTGTATTTCTAGCTGGACACTGGTTGGACTATAAGGACTCTGAACAGAATTTATAAGCTCTCAAATCTGCGCTCATCACATCTAGCTAGGTATTTATACGACCCTCATGCCAATAGTATGTCAATGTCTCATGACAATTAATGGATGTTAGCTTCACAACAACATGAGATACCAATTAAGTCCTAGCCCCATTTTACAGGTGGGGAACTGAGGCTCAGAGAGATTAAATGACTTGCCTCAGGTCCCAGAGGAAAGCTATGGCTGAGCAAGGGACCTGAACCCAAGTCTCTTGAGGCCCAGTCCAGCAGTCTAGCCATGAGATTATCCTGCCTATCTAGGCACAACACTTACGTGGAATGCACTGAGGCGTGATACATGCCACCAAATACAATTTTGCATTGCTGTCTGTCATAAAGTGCTTTATAATATATTTAAAAGCTAAGTACTGCAGTGACCCTGTTCAAGTGCATGCACCTTACTGTTCCCCACTAGGAACAATCAGAACTGCTCAGCTGTGTGTCACAGACCCCCCCTATACTGCAGATACAAAATGGAGATTCTCCTTTAGCTCCAGCACCTTGTGATTTCAAGGCAGGAGGATCCAAGTTCTATTTCTGCAATCAGGGGCAAGTGCTCCGTGACTGTGGTGAGCAGCATAGTTCGGATCCACTTACAAACTTCCCCGAAGTCTGAGGTGTTCAGAGGCCAGCTGCGAATTCAGATACAAACCTCCTCCAAGCCCAGGGCTGCTTGGAACCAGGAATTTCAGTTCAGCTGCTGATGAGATACGTGAAATTCACATCTGGGTATCATCATTGGGAGTCTCAATCCCCATAAAGTTTGGGGCGGGGAGGAGAGGTTTGTCCAGTTTGAGATCCAGAGCCGTCTCTAATTTCAGGGCGATCAGGAAAAGGCATTAATCTTGCTGCTATCTGACCCTCCTCCGTGCTGAGGGCCCATTAAAACAGCCTGCAAATTACTGTTTGTGCCTGCGCGAGGGAAGCGCGGCCTCTCTTGATCCGGTTTGACCGGACAGACTTCCCCGAGCAACGTCAGGAATGCGTGCCAAGGGAATCTCTAGGCAACAAGCCTGTTTGCACTCGTGAGCACACGCCCTTTGGCTTTGCACTATCGTTAGGGGCCACTTGTCCCCCCAAAGCGGCTATGTGCACGGACGCACCCTAGCAGCATTAGCTGTCACTGTGCCCGAGCATTTCGAACAGCAGGAGATAGGGCAGCTCAGAGGCTCTGGATCGGATTGCATTCATAGGGGCTTGGATACAAAGCATTATATTATTAATAGCCCTGCACAGCTCTTATCGGCTATCCAGACAGTTTAGGTACCAGAGTCCTATAACAAATCCATAGCTGCTTAGTGCGAAGAGCTTCATGTTTGTCGCTATGCTGCACAATATGACAACACAGAACTTCACAGCAGCAAAGGGGATAACGCCTAGCGATTCCTGCTCCTAAACCACAAGGCCCTATGGCTTAAGCCAGGGGGGTTTCAACCTTTTTTCATTTGCAGACCCCTTAAAAAAATTTTGAGGTGGGGACCCCTTTGGAAATCTTAGACATAGTCTGCAAACCCCCAGGTTGAAAACCACTGTTCTGTGGCAACAACAACATTTTGCAGACCCCTTAGACATAGTCTGCAGATCCCCAGGGTCCACAGACCACAGGTTGAAAACCACTGACTTAAGCTAAAAGATAATCTCCATTACATATTAGCATTATAGGACCTATGACACAGAGGATCAATTCTGATGCCATCCAGTAGATGGCAGTGGTTCTCATTCACACTAGCCAGCAACACCTTGTTTTTCCACTTCTTAGAGCATCTTTCATTTGAGGATCTCCAGGTATGTCAAAGCTATGAACGATTTAAGCCTCACATCACTGTCTTGGGAGGTAAATCTTCTAGCTGTGGTATAGATTGGTAAAGCAAACAGAAAGGTGAAGTGGATTACAGAGGCAGATTAAAGTAGGAGCCTTGGGATGTGGGGCTAGTGGTGTGAGAATTGGGGCCCTAATCTCATTGTGACTCAACTCCCCATCTGTAAAATGGGAGCAATAACACCCCTTCCTTTGTCTGACTCATGTATTTAGATGGTTTGTATAGCACCTAGCACAACGGGGCCCTGATTTTGGTTGGCCCCTCTAGGTCCTGCTGCAAGACAAATAAAATGGGGAGGATATTACAACAGACTTTGGGGGGAAAAAACCCCAATCAGTTATTTAATAAGAGCTCTGTCATCTAACTTTCTTACTGCTTGTGGGAAAACTAGCTCCGAGTCACATTACCAGAGTGTGGAACCAGCTGGGCTTGTGTGCCACGGAACTTTTAAACGACATGCTTCCTCACTGCTCCTTTCCCCACACATACCGGATAATTACAAAGCTTACAGTAGTCACCTCAAGGAAGATACAGGCACATTACAAGTAAAATAACACAGATTTACTGCAGGGCCCCATGTTTGTTTAAAGCAAGCTGTGTGTGTGTGTGTATTACATTGCACGTGCAAATAACTTGCCATGAGACAGGGTACATGCTCATACAGGGCCTCCATGAAAGCTGAAGGAAGTAAACACCAGACATACTCTTCCTCTGGAATCTGATCATAATCCTCAAATCAATCCTGAGCTTGATTCTTTATGATCTAAAAGTAGCTTCAGTCCTCAGTGGATAGGACGCACCTTCAGTGCTGCTGTTAAAAACGGCTGGCAAGATTGGCCACACCCAGTGCCAGGGATGAGTAGGAAAAACCAGTGGCTCTTTCGTTTATTAGAGCTGGACTGAGCCACCCTTACTTTCACTGAGTAGCACCCTGGTGCGCAAGGAATTCCACCGATTGCAGGCCCGTCATGACGGTAAAGCACCGAGCTGCCTGAATGGATGGTGATGAGCGTTCAGGAGGACAGTCGTCGTCATTACGGTTCTGGCACTAAATGTAAAATTGATGCCTGTGAAGAGCGGGCAGCAGAGAGACGATGCATCAGTTAAGTCCCCCCTCAGCCCTATTCTGGAAGCTTAAATGGTGCACAGGCCCTTGTGCTGGTCCTCTTCAGTGGTGAATTTCACCCTCACGGAGATGCTGCTAATCCACAGAGATAAACAGAAAGTTTCTTAGAACATGTGAGAGTGACACACCATACCTACTAGGCAGGGCGGCCTAAGGAGAGCGTACGGGACTCAGACTCTAGACAACTTTGCTTCTAGGCCCAGATCTGGCCTGCTGGGTGACCATGGGTGATACAAGGACAGTACTGACCCCTCCCCACTTTGTACAGCCATTTGAAACCAACCGATGAAATGCTCTATGTAAGAACTAGATTGTTTCATTATTCTAACTGTACCCTTAATTCCAATACATCAATGCAGTCCATGCCCGCCACGTTGATTAAAATACGGGATTGATCTTAGACCCAGACAGCCACCCGGGTGTACAGCACAACTTCCATACCACAACGTGAAGCTTACAGGCCTGGCTTTTGGAACAAGCTGAGTGACTTGCAGCTCCCCTGGGCTCTGCCTGGGTGCTCAGCACTTCTGAAAACTGGATGTCTTTCTAAAAAAAATACGCTGCCGCTCGGCCACAAGATATGGAGTGGATGCAGGAGTCACTGAGGGAAATGCTCTGGCACGGGGAATGCAGACTAGAGAGATCATAGAACCATAGAATATCAGGGTTGGACGAGATCTCAAGAGGTCATCTAGTCCAACCCCCTGCTCAAAGCAAGACCAACACCAACTAAATCATCCCAGCCAGGGCTTTGTCAAGCCGGGCCTTAAAAACCTCTAAGGAAGGAGATTCCACCACCTCCCTAGGGAACCCATTCCAGTGCTTCACCACCCTCCTAGTGAAATAGTGTTTCCTAATATCCAACCTAGACCTCCCTCACTGCAACTTGAGACCATTGCTCCTTGTTCTGTCATCTGCCACCACTGGGAACAGTCGAGCTCCATCCTCTTTGGAACCCCCCTTCAGGTAGTTGAAAGCAGCTATCAAATCCCCCCTCACTCTTCTCTTCTGCAGACTAAACAAGCCCATTTCCCTCAGCCTCTCCTCCCAAGTCATGTGCCCCAGCCCCTAATCATTTTTGTTGCCCTCCGCTGGACTCTCTTCAGCTTGTCCACATCCCTTCTGTAGTGGGGGGACCAAAACTGGATGCAATACTCCAGATGTGGCCTCACCAGTGCCGAATAGAGGGGAATAATCACTTCCCTCGATCTGCTGGCAATGCTCCTACTAATACAGCCCAATATGCCGTTGGCCTTCTTGGCAACAAGGGCACACTGCTGACTCATATCCAGCTTCTCGTCCACTGTAATCCCCAAGTCCTTTTCTGCAGAACTGCTGCCTAGCCACTCGGTCCCTAGTCTGTAACGGTGCATGGGAGTCTTCCAGCCTAAGCGCAGGACTCTGCACTTGTCCTTGTTGAACCTCATCAGATTTCTTTTGGCCCAATCCTCCAATTTATCTAGGTCCCTCTGTATCCTATCCCTGCCCTCCAGCATATCTACCTCTACCAAGCCCTGAGGCACGCCGCTTGATACCAGCTGCCAACTAGACATGGAGCCATTGATCACTACCTGTTGAGCCCGACAATCTAGCCAGCTTTCTGTCCACCTTATAGTCCATAATGGGATCACAATGGTTCTTTCTAGGCTTAAGATCTATGAATATCAGGCCCTGTATATGGGAGTTGTGGACACAATTACTTGGAATATGCAGTGTTGTTGTACCCGTGTCGGTCCTAGGATTTGAGAGAGAGTAGGTGGGTGAGGTAATATGTTTTATTGAACCAACTGCTGATGGTGAAAGAGACAAGCTTTCAAGCTACACAGAGCTCTTCTTCCGGTCTGGGTAAGGTACTAACAGTGTCACAGCTAAATACAAGAGCCAACAGATAGTTTAGCATCATTAGTTAGAGCATGCACTAAGTAGCACCAACTAATGATGATAAACGATCTGTTCGACCTTGTATGTAGCTGTGACACTTAGTACCTTTCCCCAGACCTGAGGAAGAGCTCTGTGGGCAGGGACGACTTCTTGTTTGCACAGCACCTAGCACACTATGTTCAGATTTACAAAGGGATTTAGGCACCTAAAGATGCAGATAGGTGCATAGTGGGATTTTCTAGATCCCTTCCTGCTGTTCTAGCATCAGCTGCCAGATTTACAAAGGTAGTTAGGCACCTAGTGGAATTTACTTCAGGGTGTTTGAATCCTGACTCAGATCCAGATCCGTACGGTGCATCACGAGCCCCTCTAAACTGTAACCGCTCTTGCTTTTCCAGTGCCCGCAGTGCAGGCAGTTTTGGTTCCTGTTTGCCTAACGTGCGGCCAACTTGTTTCCCTCTTCGGTGATTAGAGCGCCGCAATCTCCAGCCATGCTGGTTTATACTCAGTAATGCCCTTCTCTGAGATGCCGCCAGTAAAAGCATGAGGTGGAAGGCTGGCCTAGTGGTTAAGTCTCAGGAGAGCTGGATTCTATTTCTGGGTTCACAGAGTCTGTGTGACCTGGGGCCAGGTACTAGATCAGTCTGTGATTCAGTTTCCCATACATAAAATGCACTGCCCTGCCTCTGTGAAGTATAAATACATGAAAAAGGGTGAGGCACTCAGATACTACGGTAATGAAGGCCATAAGTACTTAAATTAGGTATAAGTGTCTAATTCATCAGCTGATGAAAGTTAAACCACTGTGTACATTTTAATGGCTGTGTCAAGGAGAATCTGTTGTATATTTTTGTGCAAAAACTGCACAGAGATTTTTAAAAAATATTGTCTTAAATAAACTATTTTGGGTCATAAATTATAGCAGCAACATTTAACTGGATGCTTTAATTCAGCCCTATCCAGTGCTTAAGAAAGAATTAATCCTTTCCAACTTGTTGCTCTGAATGTTAAAAAGTTCTTATAAGGATCCCACTAGCCAGTTTCAATAGGAGGTCCACGTGGGCTCAAGACACGACATTTAGATCTATTATTATTATTAAATGTTTATATTGCGGTAGCATCTGAAAGCCAGAACTGGGAGGAGACCCCACATTATGAAAGGCACAGTACAAACCCATAAGTGATTGCCCCTGACTCACAGAGATTACAATCTAAATACATTTGAACCTAAAATATCTGGATTATGCCTTAAAGTTAAGGGAATTTGTTCTAGGATAGAGCTGGTTAGAAGTTTTGGGGAAAACTTCCCTTTTTTCGGATAAAAAAATCCCACTTTTGTTGAAATGTTTAAAAGCGTGTCACTTTGACAAAACTTCATCTAGAAAAAGTGGAACATTTTGATTTTTTTTTAAATTTCAAAATGAAGTTAATTGTTTTTTATATTAGAAAAAGTTTAAGATAGAAATTGGAACAAAATGTTTCAGTTTTGTCAAAATGAAACATTTTGATCACCCCAAGATGATTTTTTTGTTAATTTCATTTCACGAGTAGTTTCAAGTTTTGGGTTTTTTGTTTGTTTGTTTTCATTGTGTTTGTTTGTTTGTTTCATTTCAAGATTGTAAAAAAAAATTCAAAACTGCAGAATTTCCCATGAAACAAAAAAATCTGGTTCCCACCACACTCTAGTTTAGAATTCTGATTTGACCTATTATAGGGATCAGCAGTGAAAAAAAACTCTGATTTGGATCAAGGTTCGAGACCATCCATTTCCCAAAATTTCAAGGGATTTCTGATCTGGGGTTTTGGTTCAGCTGCAAAATGCAGATCTGGATCCAAGTTTGAATTAACAGTAAGGGTCATTAACCATTGGAACACTTTATCAAGGGCTGTGGCGGATTCTCCATCATTGGGGATTTTGACATCCAGATCTGCTCTAGGAATTATTTTGGGGGAATTCTATGGCCTTTGACATACAGGAGATCAGATTAGATGACCACAATGGTCCCTTCTAGCTTTGAAATCTATGTCGCTATGAATTCCAAGAGCTCCAAAAGTTCAGATGTGGGGGGTTTAATTTGGGTTTATCTAGAGTCAGAGAATAGGTCTTGAAATTGTATATCGTGTACCCTTCATTTTGTAAGGGCCCTTAAAAAGGATCTGCAATGGGGGGAAATCATGACACTTTGCACCTTTCATCAGAGAATTTCAAAGCACTACTGAGACACTGATTAATTCACAGCCCCTCAGTGGAGCTGGCAAGCATATTAACACCATTTTACAGACAGATGTTTTGAGGCACAAAGTCTGGAATTTTCAAAAGGGTCTTAGGGAATTGGGCAAGCAACTCTCTAAAACAAAAAATCAAGGGGATTTGGGCCCCTAACCCCCTTTAGATCTCTTTACAAATCCCACTCTAATAAGAGACTACGACTTGTTCCGGTGTTGGGAGTCTACCACACAGCCAAGAGCAGAGCCCAGGAATTGTAACTCCAAGGCCACTAACCACTAGATCAAGATTTGGGGGCGCCAAAAAGCGGTGTCCGGTGTCACGGGAGTCAGCTGAGCGGGGCAGGCCGGGGAGCGAGGCCTCCATAACAAACGGTCAGTGGGAGCCTGCGGCGGAGCAAGGAGGAGACAGCCGGCCGGGCGCGGCGACCAGCGCGGCTGAGGGACGGAGCCGTTGGGGGAGGCAGGTCCTGAGCTCAGGTGAGCTTCACCCTCCAACGTGCCGGGCCTGGGGCCGGGCACAGCTGCCCCCTGGGACGAGGGAAGGTGAAACTAAACCCCACAGCGTGATGGAGGGGAAAGGGCTGGCGCAGGTGTCGCTTCCAAACACCGACACCCCCGGTGGCACTGTGCCAATGCGGGGAGCTGGCCCTGATCCCCAGGGAGATCCTCACCTGCTCCCTGGGAGAGCCCAGCTCTGCCCTCCTTGCCCCTGGGTCCCCCCCCCGGAGGGCGAACGTTTAGAGACCCTGCGAGCTGGGGGCATTCTCAGCCTCCTCCTTGCTAATAGGTTCCCCCGGGCTAGAAGGGACCGTTGTGATCATCTCCTCGGACCCCCTTGTATTAATTCTAACGAACAATGCCACATTATGCAGTATTCATTTTTGAAAGTTTATAATAAGCGATGCTCCGGGGGGAGGGATGGGGGGGCGCAAGGTGGAAGTTTCGCCTAGGGCGCAAAATATCCTTGCACCGGCCCTGGGCAGATTTGTGCCTTCCACAACCCCCGGAGGGAACAGGAAATAAGAACATAAGAACATAAGAAAAGCCGTACCGGGTCAGACCAAAGGTCCATCTAGCCCAGTATCTGTCTACCGACAGTGGCCAATGCCAGGTGCCCCAGAGGGAGTGAACCTAACAGGCAATGATCAAGTGATCTCTCTCCTGCCATCCATCTCCATCCTCTGACGAACAGAGGCTAGGGACACCATTCTTACCCATCCTGGCTAATAGCCATTTATGGACTTAGCCACCATGAATTTATCCAGTCCCCTTTTAAACATTGTTATAGTCCTAGCCTTCACAACCTCCTCAGGTAAGGAGTTCCACAAGTTGACTGTGCGCTGCGTGAAGAAGAACTTCCTTTTATTTGTTTTAAACCTGCTGCCTATTAATTTCATTTGGTGACCCCTAGTTCTTGTATTATGGGAATAAGTAAATAACTTTTCCTTATCCACTTTCTCAACATCACTCATGATTTTATATACCTCTATCATGTCCCCCCTTAGTCTCCTCTTTTCCAAGCCGAAGAGTCCCAGCCTCTCTAATCTCTCCTCGTATGGGACCCTCTCTAAACCCCTAATCATTTTAGTTGCCCTTTTCTGAACCTTTTCTAGTGCTAGAACATCCTTTTTGAGGTGAGGAGACCACATCTGTACACAGTATTCGAGATGTGGGCGTACCATGGATTTATATAAGGGCAATACACTGGTTAAAACAAAACCACAACATTATGACTACAAGAGCGACTGAAAATAATGCTTAGAAGGTGGCTAAAACAATGTACACTTGGTCTACACAGTCTGGACAATTTAGAGCTAACGTCAGCTCAGTGAAATGCCTATGGAGAAATATATAGAAACAGAGGGAGTGGGGGGAAAAAAACCACATTCCCCTCTGGGAAGTTGGTGAACATCTGAGTGAAGTTACCCTCTCATGCAGAGAGGCAGCACAAAGCCTATGTCGTCTTAGACCCTGGGAGCAGATGGTTTAAGGGGAAGGGGACATTTCTCAGTGTGGCTTGCCCCATGGGCTGGAGAGTCTGGGCTTAAGCCAACCCTGATGACAGGATGAGCCCCACCTGAGAGACTTGGTTGATTCCAGTATAAAAAGAGCAGAAGCTCAGGAAGCCATGGCAGAGGCTTCAGAGAGTGAGGAAAGCTCTCCAGGCAGGGAGGAGGAACAGAAACCCTTGTATCATGTGGACTTATGAATGGACTTTTTAATAGTAATAAATCCAGTGTCCCAGGAGGGGTATTTTTTTGATCAAGAAAGTCTGAAGTTTGAACAGTCAATGAGGGGAAACTGAGGCAGGCTGCCTGTAGTGTGACCCTAGGCCACGAGGGGGAACACAAGAGGCAACCAGCTGGCTTACACTGTCTTCTCCACCAAGAAATCACTAGAAGTCAACAGAAGTTCCACAGAAAGACTGAGAGCAGAATGGGCCAGAGGTACCTGCAGTACAGTTGGCAGAGGAAAAAACAACAACTTCCCTCTGCATGATATAATGACAAACCCCACACCACCATTGAAAGAGGGGCGTGTAGTTTTAGGCTGGTCTCTCGATCGGTTTGAATGATGATGTGGGCATCCTACCGGAACCACCCTCACATTTTAAAGTAAACAAAACACGGAGTATTATGGATCACGCAGGGTGTGTGCACGGGTGTGTTTCTAGGATATAAAATAAAGATAGATCCCTGATCACGGCACACACAAATATACTGCAATTCAACTTGACAGCAGCTTTCAGGCTAATTTTACCCCTTGATTCTTTGCAGAGATAAATACTAGAATTACAGAGATTAGCAGTGAATAGCAGAGACAGAGAGAGAGAAAGTCAGAGATATAGTCAAGGGTGAAGAGAGATGTTTCCAGCTGTGATTGCGTGTCAGGTGGAAATATACCAGAGGGCTGATTCCAGACAAAGAGCTGCAGTAGAAAAGGTACTTCCACCATCAACAGACCTGCTTGCACCTTGTATAGTCATTTCTTCACCAGCATAAAGTGGGGATGCATATATGCTAACAAAGCAGACGATTTGCTGCTGGGGTAAGTTGTACTGATGAATACCCGATTCAAAGCCCATTAGAGTCAATGCTGCTTCCACTCTGACTTCAGTGGGCTTCAGGGAGAGTCTGAAGTGATTACACACAGCGCTGGACAGTGGCAAATCGGACCCAGTGCTTCGATACTACAGAGATGCACACTATGGAACACCTTTGGAGAGACTGTACAGCAACAAGACAAAAAGGAAGTGGTAGAAGAAGAGAGGAGAGTAGGGAAGGTGACTACAGGTTTGTTTTGATGGGTACGATTAGTTAACTCAATTTGTTATTGAGTTCTTCAATGGATTTGTCAGTTTTAAGGTCAGATGGGATCACTATGATCCGTGAAACGCAGGCCAGGGAATTGCAACTAATGATACCTGGAGTGGGGCCAGAATTCTTTGTGTAGCCCCAAGGTACAGCTGCCCACTACGGAGGGGTGTTCACCCTGTCAACATTGTCCCCCGTTTTCAGTCCAAGCTACAGAACCAGCTGCCTGAAAGTTAGATCTGCCTGGTCTGGCTGTTTCCCAGATGTGTTCTTGATCCTTTTACTGGAGCCGGTGATTATAAAGGTCCATGATACAAGGGAACTCTGTAAATTATTAATAATCACGCTAATAATTAGCCACTTGCACATCGGTTGCTCATAGACATGCCGTCGTGAATTAAAATAGCTATTACACAGGGCTGCACGTGATGTTTAGTCCAGAAGAAGGTGTTGTACAAAGCAATAAAAGGGAAGGTGTGAGGTGAGCACAGGACTAGGAGCTGGGAGCTCTGATCCCAGCTCAGATACTGACTCTGTCTTTAGCCTGGGGCAAGTCACTTAATCTCTCAGCTTCAGTTTCTACATATGTAAAATGGGGATGCTACCCTCTTCTTTACAAGATGGCTGTGAGTATTAGTCAACGTGTACAGAGCTTTGAAGATGGCCAATGCTCTGTAGGTGCTAATGATAATTAAATGTTTGGAGTAAAAAAATCTGCCTTCAGAAACACGAGTGTATCTTCCATTGACTTCAATGGGAGTTCTATGCACACATCCAAGGACAGCCGACAAACAAGAATTGGCTGAAAAAATGCCAATTTTCATGAGAAATTTTAAAACGTTTCAAATTCTCAGGAAAGTTTTGGGAATTTTCAGTGACCCCCACCTCCCCGCAAAAAACAACAACTGAAGACATTTGGCTTTTTGAATCGTCCTCAAGCGTTTCCTTTCCCATCCTACGACTTTTATTTTTTTCTTTCTCCCACTTGCTTTCCAATGTGGGGAAAAAAAACAGGGAGGGGAATTAAATTTGAAAAAAAAAAGGGCAAAAAGCTGATTTTTTTTCTGTTTTTTTGCTGAAAAACATGAAATATTTTGAACACAAGTTTATTTTGATTAAAAAGGCCATTTTAGGCCAGAAACACTTCACAATCATTTACTACTATTTACAGCTAGCTGCATGTTATCACTATAATTATTCTTATATTACTATAGATCTTATTAATTTCTCCCCAGATTTTATGAGAGAGTCTTGGATTTAAATAAACAATAAATACTTTCTATTTCGAGGATATCTTTCATCTGAGGATCTCAAAGCACTTTATACACATTAATGAATTAGGCCATGATACACCCCTATTATTACATTCTTAGATAGTTGTTGTTATGGTACTAATATAAGGTGTTAATATAATCATGCTAATAATTAGCCACTTGCACATCAGACACACAGAGAAGTTAGATAAAAACCATCCAATACTCTTGCTGGAAGGTTGCAACGTGACACTATTGTATCTTACAATCCAGAACAATACCACATAGTAATCAAAAACAGAACAAGACAAAGCAGGCTGCTCCCTTAAACAGAGAGGCACATTCACCCCACCTTACTATAAGCTGGCTACCGCTTTCAGATACTTTCCTACAGGGCCAGAAAATCATCCCCACCCAGTCCTTAAAGTAGTAACTTGCAATTCCCAAACTGTCCCCAGTACTTACCTGTATGCTGTATTATCTTCCTCATTTTGCAGGTGAGGCTGAAATCTTGACCCCACTGCAGTGAATGGGGGGTATTCTAAGAGTACGTCCACATGGGGATAAAAACCCGTGGGTGGCCCGAGTCAGCTGACGTGGGCTTGCAGGGCTGATGTTTGGGCTCAGGCTAGAGCCAGATCTCTGGGACCTGTGAGGGGAGAGGGTCCCAGAGCTCAAGCTCCAGCCCAAGCCTGAATGTCTACACAGCAATTTTTAGCCCCGCAGAATGAACCCCACGAGCCCAAGTCAGCTGACCCGGGCCAGCCGCGCTGTAAGTCTTTTATCCTTGTGTAGACGTTCCTCAAGAGACCTGCATAAGATCACACAGCAAGTCACCGGCAGACCCAAGAACAGAACCCAGGAATCCTGACGACACAGTCCACGGCTCTAACCACTAGACCACACGTCCATTTGCTGTGCATTTGATTCCCTAGAATGTTTTTGTGCACGGCAATGCTGTGAGCGGGATATGAGAGAGAGAGAATGAATCCCAACTGGGAATGGGACACCTCGCAAGGAATTTCTCAAGCCATTCCCCTCCACCCCACCTTTCTCCATACGAGACATACTTGGCTTGCTTTCCCTTTAGGCACCAGGCACATTCTATGCATTCCAATGCCTTGTACCACCCGAGGTCCTTCACCTGTCCTAACAAGCACGGTGGCATATACCTCACTCGCACACAATCCCCGTAAACCTAACCCAGGTATTACTCATTCAGAATGAGGCCACTCTGCTTCCTCCTCGACAACACGAGACAGCAGCAGAAATCACGAGCTTCTGTCTATATCCCCTCCGTGGGGTGAGGCCAAGAGCTTGAATGGAATCTATACAGGAGGCAAAACAGTGGTTCGCAGCCTTTTCCGCACCCTGGGGCACACGTCCCATGTAGCCACTACCTAGCAATATTGGGAAAGGTGTGTGTGTGGGGAAGGTGGTCACACAACCCATTGACACACATTTGTGACTTCCAGGTTGAGAACCTAATACTGCCCTTTCCCCCCGACCACCCAACAGGACCGTTAGAGGAAACCCCTCACAGGGATTGTAAGGGACAACCTGGTCCTTTGAATTTCCTTCCTGACCCCCTCAAAGAGAATTCAAGGCACTGGGTTTCCAAGCTGCTCTGCCTTTTGTCGCACGTTTGCGCCGAGGACAGTCAGGATGAAGGACAGTCAATGGGAGTTGGGTGTCCAACTCCCAGGTGAGTCTCCAAAGAGCTCCCTCTAAACAAAGAGCCAATCCTCTGGCTTGGCTCCTCTTCTGAAACTGCCAACACGCATGCTGATTGGTCGTGGTGCTTTTACTGGAGATGGGGGCACCTCCATTAAGAACCATACGGCAGCGGCCAGCTCGGTTCCCAGCACGGAACAACACTCCGATGATAACCACTTGTGGTCACCACCAGCCGGGGTTACATATGAAACCGTGACCTAAAGGTGACAGGCTACATGTGCTATTAGCAACCACTCGAGCCAACCAAATCCCATGGAATGAGAGGATTCTGGGGTTTAACATCAAAACCCATCAAGTGTGACACCCCATTCAATGAACTGTACAAATTGTGCACGATTGTCTCGGTGCTGAGACTGGAAAACGTAGGGGCCAGAATCTTAGCTGGCACATGTTGGCACTGCTCAATGGAGCTACGTTGATTTACACCACGTGAAGATCTGAGCCTACCATCCTCAAACACTGCTCCATAGAGTCTGAAGAAGACACTGAAAGACTGTTCCCTCCCCCCAGGCTAGCATTAAAGATTGGTTAGGTCCAAACAGTCCTTCGGAAACAAAATTCAGACATTCCCACTGAACTGAATACTTCCCTGTGTCTTACCTTCTGGTTGCTCAGGTCTCTGGGCTTGGCTACTTCAGCATCTTAAGGCAGCCAGTCAAAGCCTTTCCTGTGAATCATGGAAAAATAATGTCACTTGATTCTTGGGATTAGATGTTTGTTAATCAAACAGAAACATGTTTTTTTTAAAAGCAAAGTATCCTCACAAAACACGTACAAACCAAGGCAAAACATGCCAAACAGAGCCAGCCGCTGGCTTCCTGATACCTGCCAGGCACCAGGGTATTTTTTTCCACCTCTTTGCAATAAACAGGCTGAGGAAGATTACAAGAATTTTCACTCCGTGTGCACGCAGGCAGATCTGCGTCTCTGTAGAATCCACTCCCGGGGCCTGATTCTCCTCTCAGTTACACCATTAGAACACCGCTGAAGGCAATTCTCAGCATAAGTGAAAAAGTGAATCAGGCTCCGTTATCCTCACGTTCAACCATTCTCTGCGCGGTGGAGGGTATCTGCTACAAATGAGCAATCAAAAAGATCCAGCTGGTTGAAGCCTGGCTTCGGTGGAGCTATATCAGCTGAGGATCTGACCAAAGGCAGATGGTAGTTACCTCTGGTCACTGCTGAGTTAGGTTGGATTTGAACTGATGACCTAAAGGTGAGCGTATTAAGTCTACAGTGAATTCCTAGAACTATCCTGTCTTTAGGCTTACTTTTAAAATATAATTTAAAATATACTTTAAAATATCATTCCCACCCCTTCTCTCATGGTCATTAGATAAAAGAGTGATGGGCCCAATATAATCAGACCTATATAATCAGTTTAAACCGGTCATATAAAAGACTGTCCACACACAAAATTAACTAAGTTAACAAAATTAACATCACTCCTTTAGGTCTTCTCTACACACAAACTTGCACTGGTTTTAATTCAACCCTGTGTGGATGCTTCTAGTTCAGAGTTTAAGAGGGGTTTGTTTTGGGTTAGTTTAAAGCTGTTCTTAAGTAACTTAGCGCTTGTCTATGCAGTGCAACACGGCGTGAATTCTAAATGCACAGCAACTGACCCATGCGGACCCTGCTGGCATGCATTCAAAGTTCCCTAGCGCACTTTAATGACTACTGTATTACATTAAAGCACACTGGGAAACTTTTATGCCACCAGGGTCTACACAGCCCAGTGAGTGTGTAACACATTGGTGCGCATTAGAATGCACACCCCCATCATGCGCATTGCATAATGTAGACAAGCTCTGAAATTAAACTGAATTAAATCTGGTTGAAACCAAAGAAAGAGTGTCCGCATGGCCTTTTGCACTGGTTTAACTAAATCGATTCAATGCCGCACCTGGTGTTAAACTGGTGCAACTGTGTATAGACCAGGCCTTAGAGAGGTTGATGGGGCGGTTGATAAGGAGCACGAACTGTGGATTCCATGGGGGAAAATGTATGATCTGAACTCTTTGCCAAGGAGGGCAGCTTCTATTTCATGACGCTGATGAGTGGAGAGAGCCAGTCTGCCCACCGCCACTGTTTAGAAGTGATTAATGGCACATTAAGAATAAAGTGGCTAATTGTATTTCTTATCCTAACTGCTGTTTTCATCGTCATTCCGGATTTATCCTGCAGCTTTGACAACCTCTTCCCACCCCGCTGAAGGGAGCAGAATGGCCGGGCTTGGCATATTCGGTGACTCACTGCAGCGAGAACCGCACAATGCTGACTTTTTACATGCCACCCCCATCTCCCTGATAGCCACCGTCTTGTGTTGCCGGGCCACGACGCCCATCTCCCCGTAGCCAGCTGTGGGAGGAAAGGGCAGCAATGGCTTAAACCAATCGGCACGCAGAAAACTGAAAAGGTCAGCGAGGCGGCGAGGGAAAGAACATCGGGGCCACAAGAGAACGTGGGCTGCAGAGCGACAAGGGGAGGTCCCCTGGCAGGAGACGGAAAACGGCCTCCTCCAAAGTCAAGGTCAATCCATTGCACTCTCGCGTAATCGCTTCGGGGTCTGTACCCTCCAGCGGGGATTCCAGGACCCTGCTACGGACCAACAGCAGAGACTTGGCTTTAAGGTTGCAGCGTCCCACCACTGGATGAGAGAGAGGTGGGTCTGCCAAAGCCTGCCCCCTGCAATCACAGCAAACGGACAGCATGCCCCCCTCCCTCCACCCTTCCTAACAACGGATGGTAACCACGGTTACCGCTTCCATAGTGCCCGTGGGCCTGATTCGCCACTGCCTTCTCCCCTGTGTGACCATTTGCGCCGGTAGCATTTTACACCAGAATAACGGCAGGGGCCAAATGCCCCAACCAAGATCCGGGGCTGGCTGCTCGACACAAACACACACCAGAGACAGCCTCTGCCCCAGAGAACTTACCTACATTGACACGGCCAAGGGTCTATGGTCCCTGTGGCAGATATGGAGAACACAGACCGATGAGGTCACTGCCCAAGGTGGCAGGGAAGTCTGTGGCAGAGCTGGGAACCAAACCCAGATCACCTGCGCCCCGAGGCAGTGACTCAAACACAAGAGCAGCCTTCCTCCGACCCACTTGGCACTGAGGCCAATAATCACACCCTACATGCTCATTCCAGTGGACGCAGACTAATGCTCACACCAAATCGGCATCATCTCCACTTTACAGACGGGGAGGCTGCAGGACAGAGGTGACACAGAGAGTCACCCGAGCTGGGATTAGAACTTGGGATTCACCAGTGCCTAGCGCTGGGCGCAACCTTCCACTGCTTTCCTGCAGACGGCTTCAGAGGAAGATGCAACCTCTAGGAAATTGCTTATTTTTAGTCATTGCTTTAATGTTTCTTTTAAAATTTTAATAGGTCTCTGGATCCAGCTGTGAAACAGTCTCATGCATCCCTTCCGCCATTTAACATGACCACCCGTTTTCTCCTTCTGACCCTTTCAGCCTCCAATTAACTCCTGTTTTTACCATCAGACTGTGCTGCATCTCCCAGGCGTATGATAACTCCACACCCCTTTCCCTGCAGGGCCCTTCAGTCCCTTTTGTGCACCGCGACAGTATTCCGCATTTTTCGGCTTCGTGGTCGGAGACACCTCAACCCCCTGATACCACAGAGTCAAACCAGCCTTTCATCCTCTCAAGAGCAGCCTTACTTCTAGGCCAACTAAGCCATCCACCTGGATCAGCGCATCTAAGAATAGCATCAGTGCCATTCAGGCAATCCACCACGCAGGCCTGCCCCAAATAGGGTTGCCAACTTTGTAATATTTAAAAACTGGACACTCCAGCAGAAGTGACGGAACCTCCCCTTCCAACCGAGAACCTGCCCCTTCCCCAAAGACCCACCCCTGCCCCGCCGGCCCCACCCCTGTTCGCTCCTCTTTCCCCCTCCCTTGTCGCTCACTGCTTTTCCCCTCTCCCCCCCGCCCTGTGTGAGTCGGGAGGGACTCGCCTGCAGGTAGGAGGTGGCCCGGGCGATGACTCAGTGCCTCCCTGCCTTCCCTGCCCACAGTAACCGAACTTTGGGTGTCTGGTCAGTAGATCTGACTGGGCACCCTCAGGTCCCCTTTTTGACCGGACTCTCCGTTTGAAAACCGTCCACCTGGCCACCCTAGTCTCCAACCACTCTTCTTTGGTGGCAGAGCATCTGTCTAACAGGCTCATTCCCCAACAAGAGGGGTCCTTCCGGTGCACCCCTGAAGCCTTCGAGACAGCGGCTATCATGTCTCCTGTGGAACAATCCCATAGCCAGCGTAAAGGATTCTAAGGGCCTACAGGGAGATTCAAACCTCAAAGCTATCTTCTTTAAAGACTTACACTGAGATTTCCAAAGGAGTCTAAGGGAGTTGGGCACATGACTCACCTTAGGCTCCTTGGAAATCCCTGCCTAACAGGTGAGGTTACGCCCATACCTACTTCCCACTGACCTAGCTAGGAGATGCACATTCACAGCAGAGGGTGGAATTAGGCCAAAAAAACAACCTTGCTTGCTCTCACTTGCACTGGTGGGAATCAGAAGCCCATTGAAGACTCTGAACATAAGAGCATAAGAACGGCCATACTGGGTCAGACCAAAGGTCCATCCAGCCCAGTATCCTGTCTACCGACAGTGGCCAATGCCAGGTGCCCCAGAGGGAGTGAACCTAACAGGCAATGATCAAGTGATCTCTCTCCTGCCAGCCATCTCCACCCTCTGACAGACAGAGGCTAGGGACACATTCCTTACCCATCCTGGCTAATAGCCATTAATGGACTTAACCTTCATGAATTTATCTAGTTCTCTTTTAAACGCTGTTATAGTCCTAGCCTTCACAACCTCCTCAGGCAAGGAGTTCCACAAGTTGACTGTGCGCTGTGTGAAGAAGAACTTCCTTTTATTTGTTTTAAACCTGCTGCCTATTAACTTCATTTGGTGACCCCTAGTTCTTGTATTATGGGAATAAGTAAATAACTTTTCCTTATCTACTTTCTCCACACCACTCATGATTTTATATACCTCTATCATATCCCCCCTTAGTCTCCTCTTTTCCAAGCTGAAAAGTCCTAGCCTCTTTAATCTCTCCTCATATGGGACCCGTTCCAAACCCCTACTCATTTTAGTTGCTCTTCTCTGAACCTTTTCTAGTGCCAGTATATCTTTTTTGAGATGAGACCACCACATCTCTACGCAGTATTTATATAAGGGCAATAATATATTCTCCATCTTATTCTCTATCCCCTTTTTAATGATTCCTAACATCCTGTTCGCTTTTTTGACTGCCTCTGCACACTGCGTGGACATCTTCAGAGAACTATCCACAATGACTCCAAGATCTTTTTCCTGATTTCTCTGGAAACACGCCAAGGTAAAACTGGACTAAGGAAGATCAGAGGCTACCCCCAAAGGCCTCAGTATGAATTAAGAAGAGGCCGGTAAATATATTATGGATGGATGAAAGTTCACTGATAAAGTTCACCAGGTCCCATTAACTTCAGTGGAAAGACACCTGAAGGGGACCTAAAAAAAATCAAATAAAATCAGGGAAAGGGTACTTAACTTTAGCAGGTGCTTAAATCCTAATGAAGCTTCACTGTTAGCATGTGCATTGGTTCCATGTAGGTCCAGCATACACATAAGTGCTTTCTTGAAACAGGGCCGCATGGCAGAGAATCAGGCCTCGAAGGTACCACATGCCACAGGCTACACTGAGCGTCAGCTCCACAGAATAATCCCATTAGACCATCTTGCGGCTTTCAGTAAGTTTCCCTTTGTCAAACTAAAATTGTGTCGGGGACACTGTGGCAGCAACAAGAGGCAGTTGGGGTGATAAGTGACGAGTGCGGGTTTGATTTCCTGCTGGGATCTGCAAACTCCTCTGCCCGAGGAGCATATTTCTGTCCCCCCACTGTGCGCATGTATATGCAATTAATGGGTTCCCCCCCCAACCTTCTAGATAATACTTTAAGTTAACTCCCATGAGGCCTTCTAATCCTCACCATTTGCAGGGCCTTAGATAAACAGCTGAACTTCAGCATGTTGGCTCTTGGAGAAAAGACTTGCATTTCCATAGGATACCCAGGCACAAAGCAGGCGATAGCAGGCTGACAAAGCAGGGGCATGCTACCCAATTAGTTACACCGCGCGCAGCCTCTGAGATAACAAACATCACGGGCGCTCTCTCTATCCAGGCAGCACCATGGAAGGGCTCCTGATTCTGTGCAGTGTCCCCTGGAAGCAACAAGGTTTCCTTGAAAAAGCCACCCAGAGCACAAAGTGTGCATATCCCAGCCTCTGCCACCACTGCTTGCTCTCTGATTTAATGCAAGGCTTAACATGCCCATCCACCGCCAATCCCATGGCATCTTAAATAGGGGAAGGGATATTAGGCTCCCTCACATGGATATTCTCCCCTCCCCACTGTTTTGTCTTTCAAATAAACTGTTGTCACAGGCTAGCCTAGAGAATTAACGATTCTCACCGAGAAGCAGCAGCCTGCATGCGGTGGTGACATAGCCAACAGCATCGCTCCACTGTCAAACCACATGGCAAAGGTACAACACAAAGTCTTTTGTTCAATCAGACTGAAACACAACCCTACCGTTCCCCACCCCCCCCTTCCCATTATGCTAGAGAGCCGGTAAGCAAAAAGCAGGCTGCCTCTTGAGAAAGCATATTAGTTGGCAGATAACCAATTCCGCCACACTAGATCCTGTTGGATTAAATACAGCTCGCGGAGGGGGCGAAGAAGGGAAAAACAATGCAGCCAATTGTCTGGCGATTATTTGCCTTTCGCTGCGGAGATGAGTAAAACGTTGATTGGCGGGTTAATGGAGCAGCAGCAGAACTGTTAGAGAGACACCGGCAGGTTAGGTCCCAGATTTCGGCACCTTTTCTTCAAAAAGGGATGTAACGCGAGTGTAAAATGATACCTGTTCTGGTAGCACTTTGCACAGGCATCCATGAGTTCCTAAGATAAAAGGCCAGGAGGAAAACAGGCTCGACGTTGCTTTGGGTCTGTCTACACGGCGATCGGGAGGCGTGACTGCAGCACATGCAGATACACCTGTGCTAGCTCAAACAACAATAGCAATGAAGATGTGGCAGCATTGGATTGCTGCTCAAATACTTACCCAGGGTCCCAGGTGTGATAGCCACGCTAGCTTTGATCTAGCTAGCTGGAGTGTCTCCATGTGCTGCAGTCACCCCTCTGATTTGCAGAACAGACATATCCTTGCACACCAGGGTTAAAACTCCAGCTCTTGGGAAAAGCGATTGGTAATGTTAAGAAGTCAAGGCTACTTGACGTTTACACTAGTAAATAGACCTAAGTGGAGTGACTCTGAATTTATAGCAACGGGGCTGAGATCAGAATCTGGCTCCATGATTTTCTTTCTCAACCAAAACACCAGGTCATTTCCCATCTCTTCATTTACCACGATTCTACCCTTCCAGTCATTGTCCTCACTCTGTGCTAACATGTGTCAACATACGGCCGCCAATTCATTTTTGCGGACGAGTGCAGCACAGTTCAGGGAAAACCTCTAACTCCGAGCAAGAAACCCCCTAATGGTGGGTTTCGTTATTTTGCTTCACACACAAATAACAGCCAGCGCTTTTCCTACGCAGCTCTCCATGCACTACCATCCCCATTTTACAGACGGGGAAATGGAGGCACAGAGAGGTGAAATGACTTGCCCACGGTCACACAAGGTGTCTGCAGCAGAGCCAGGAACTGAACATAGATCTCCTGAGTCCCAGTCCAGTGCTCTATCCTCTAGATGATTTTTAACTGGATATTATTCAAAATAAAACAAAACTATGGGCCGGATTCATCACTGATTTACACCAGTGTTATACCAGGGTGACTCCCCTGAAAACATCCAGCTGGCACTAAACTGGTTTCAATGGAGTTACAATGGCACCGAGTGGTGCACTGCTGAATCAGGCCCTGTAGTTCAGTTTTTAATCAAAGCAATAGCATTCCCAGGACTTTTGCTTTTCCATTGTGCATCGTTGCTACTGGGAGGGATCAGGTCCCCGCCACTTCCCAGAGCTCTCAGCACAGTCTGCTGGAAAGTGACTGAATGAGTGGTCTGGGGCCGGACGCAAGACAGACCAGTTGTCTCCCGGGTGTCATGAAAGGCAGGCAAGTTGCCTTTGGCACAGCGATCCAGTCTGCAGCGGAAATGCTAATTTCTCAGGTTAGACAGGAGGACACCCACACAGAGCCAGGTTACTGCTCTGGGGGTGTGCACATGCGCAGGGAGACCACCACCGACGGTCACGGGAGCTGCTCCTACACTAGCTAGGATCCAAATGACACAGTGCTCCTAATCCCGAGTTGACAGTGATCACTGCTTGTGGTCAGGAAGAGATTTCTCCCAAGCGTGCAGGACTCGCCAATGAACATGCGAGCAGAGGGGTTATGACTTCCTCTGAAGTGTTCAGTAAAAGATTGCAGACAAGATGGGCCGTTGCTCTGTTCCCTAATGCAGTGGCTGTTATATTCCACCCTGATCAACGCAGGGTACAGCAAGGAACAATCCTGCACTGACCCCAAGGAGATAGATGAAATAATAGGCCTTCCCCTCTCCCCCGCCCCGCACCTAATTCCTACTGTTTTGTCTAGTTCAGGTGAGCTCTGATAGGGTTAACCAACTCATGCTTCAGGGAATCAGCTGATCACTGCAGGGGGCAGGAAGGAATATGCTCTACTCCCTGGGACCGAGTGGCTAGGCAGCAGTTCTGCAGAAAAGGACCTAGGGGTTACAGTGGACGAGAAGCTGGATATGNTTCCCCTCTATTCGACATTGGTGAGGCCTCACCTGGAGTACTGTGTCCAGTTTTGGGCCCCACACTACAAGAAGGATGTGGAAAAATTGGAAAGAGTCCAGCGGAGGGCAACAAAAATGATTAGGGGGCTGGAGCACATGAGTTATGAGGAGAGGCTGAGGGAACTGGGATTGTTTAGTCTGCAGAAGAGAAGAATGAGGGGGGATTTGATAGCTGCTTTCAACTACCTGAAAGGGGGTTCCAAAGAGGATGGATCTAGACTGTTCTCAGTGGTACCAGATGACAGAACAAGGAGCAATGGTCTCAAGTTGCAGTGGGGGAGGTTTAGGTTGGATATTAGGAAAAACTTTTTCACTAGGAGGGTGGTGAAGCACTGGAATGGGTTACCTAGGGAGGTGGTGGAATCTCCTTCCTTAGAGGTTTTTAAGGTCAGGCTTGACAAAGCCCTGGCTGGGATGATTTAGTTGGGGATTGGTCCTGCTTTGAGCAGGGGGTTGGATTAGATGACTTCCTGAGGTCCCTTCCAACCCTGATATTCTATGATTCAGCAATGGACAGTTGGCTATAAACTTTAGAGCAATCTGCAAGATACTTCCTCTGAAGCATCAGGCATCAGCCACTACCGGAGAGCGGTTATTAGACAGATGGACCATTAGGTCTACCCTGATATGACAGATCCCATACTCTTACATTACTATGTCCGACTTTTAACCTCTATGTTTCTGAGGTACAGACGGGACCGATCCTTTTATGGCACACCAGGATGTTATGAGTGAGAAGTAGGAAGTGCAATGTCTTTTCCAAGCAGAGTCCTACCAGATCTGGAAACTCTTTCAGGTTAATTCTACATAAGATGTGCCATCATGAACCTGACCTGCGTAATAGCATCCCTTCTGAGAAGCAGGCAGTTTTAAAAGCACCACGTTCCCATTCATTCTACTTTGCCAAGAGGGAGGTTGGGGAAAATATTTGGACGTCTGTATACACTCCGGGTTACTCCTAGCATTTGGTCTGGGCCCAAAGCTGCAAAGAGCTGTTCCATAGCTTGGTTTGCCATGAAACTCGCTGCTAATTTTACAATCAGTCCTTGATCATCTCTTTGAGCACGTGTAGAGAGAGAAGATGGTTTTGCCTGTGAGCACATATGCCTTGCAAGATTTGTCTGGGCCAGGGAGATTGCCTTTGTTGCCATGTACGAGGGTGACCAGATAGCAAGTGTGAAAAATCAGGACAGGGGGTAATAGACACCTATACAAGATAAAGCCCCAAATATTGGGACTGTCCCTATAAAATTGGGACATCTGGTCACCCTATTTACCCAACAGCTTCCTATCTAGGGAGGCAGTGCGGTCCACATGGAGAGGGAACTGGACTAGGAGCCTGGAGATGTGGCTTCTCGTCCTAGCTCTGCTACCAGCCTTACGTGTGACCTCTGGCAAGTCACTTCATCTCTCAGGGTCTCAATTTCCTTATCTGAGAAATGGGGACAAAAATACTTGCCTTCCTTTCCAGAGGCCTGGATTTTTAAAGGTATTTAGGCACTGCTGTGCTCAGCATGACAATGCCTTGCTGATTTAGGAGGCTGCACTTCATTTTCAAAAGGCATTTAGAAGCCAAACCCCCTCCCCCCCCCCAATTAGTTCGATGTTGCAATGCTGACTGACCACTGCATGCCTCAATACCTTTAAAAATGTCAACCACAGTGCTTTGGAGTTTATAGATCAAGAGCCCTCTATAAAGCTAAACACTGGTTTGAACAACAAGCAGAACTTTTCCCCACTTTCAGATCTCAACTTCAATCAGCCCATTTCTGAGTTTCTAGAGAGTCTGGATAACATCTTTTTCCCCCAAAGACCCTATTTTGGATTTCACATGCCTTTGTATTTCCCAGTGAGACACAACCTGGAAATCTGATGGGAAAGGCTGTTCTAGCAAGATGAGTCAGAGTGGAACAGACGATGAGGTTCGGATAATTCTATTAAGACAAGTGGCTTGGCCACATTTGGAGCCAGATCTGAATTTTCAGCACCTCAAAGTTTGGGGTGTTTTAGACACACTACTGCCTACTAAGCACTACTAAGCACTCAGGAACCCTAAGGACTCAAGTCCCCACAAAACAGGATCAATATGGGCCGGGTCTTTATTTGGGTTTTGACCAGGTAGGGGTCATTTTTCAAGCTTTCCCCCACAATCGTGAGGGCTAGAAACTTACTTTATAAAAGCAAATAAACTCCCCTAAGATCCTCTCATAATCCCCTGAATCCAGGAGCTGGGGCTACAAGAGAAACGCCAAACATCATGAGAGTTGCAATACCGTCGAGAGGATCTAGCCCATTGTAGAGGCTACCCATGAGATTCTGCTCAGACCACACACCTATGGATCTTATTCACATCTAGGATTTTGATTCAGGCCCATCTCTTACAAGCATCACGACTTGCGGGTGCTCTAGCTAAATTCGCACTCGGAACACTTGGAAATACCTCATTACTGGGTATTGTGTGCCTGAAAACTGACGCCCCCGATTTTCTATAACCCTGGCGGCCTGCCCTGAGTGGATGGAGACTGCCAGCAGGCTGGGTGGGGGCATGTGCTTCTCAAGGACCACCAGGACTGACACCTGTTGCCACCCTGTCCTTGCAACCTCCCTGTGCCCACAGGCAGCCACCACCTCTGAGTCCTCAAGCCAGCCGCCTGGGGCACAAAGTCATAGGGTAGCAGGAGAGGGGGGCAGGGTCGCTACTTGACTGAGGACAGGAAGAAGTGGGTACCACCATCCCATCCCTAACCCCAGCTCTCACTAACACCCTCAAGCGAACTACACACTTGAGTCCAGTCACTCATGTGCACAAGCCTGGGCAGGCTCAAGTCTTCAGTGCAGCCAAACGTCTGGCATTGTCTTCCCCAAAAGACCCAGTGAAACTTAAAAAGCCCCAACTCTCAGGAGCAGGAGCTTACGCTGTCAAACCGATCGGCCAGCGAAACCACAGGGAATTAGGGTCACCAGACAGCAAGTGTGAAAAATCAGGACAGGGGATGGGGCGTAATAAGAGCCTATGTAAGAAACCCCCCCAAATATCGGGACTGTCCCTATAAAATCAGGACATCTGGTCACCCTACACGGAATGGGCTGGATCTGCTCCATTTTCGAGAAAGACTCAATGCAAGTTCTAATCTTTCGGGAAGACAGAATTTACTACGGGGCATGTGGGCCACGTGCTTTCCTTTGTGCGTCTGGCTAAGGACAAAAGCAGGTTTTGGCTGGCTGGAGGGAGGGGCGGGCCCACTCACACATGCTCCATATGTTAGAGTCAGTAGACTGCCATCCATTTATTCTGGCTTTTATGCATCTCTCGAGCTCTGCTTTGTTGTGTGCAGGACAGGAAAATATCTCCATTCAGGGCTTTATCCTGACAAAAGGGTTTCTCTTTCTATTTACTCTGGTGTCTTATTACAAGCGAGAAATAAATTCCAGATACGGTCAGGTAAATTCCAAAGGCCTGATCCTGCAAACACTTTAAGCACACGAGTAACTAGAGTTACTGACACGGTCCGGTGTTTGTAAAATCCAACTTTTAGTTCTTTGCCTCGTGTTCTTTATACACGAGTGGCCGGTAAATCTGGTTGAAAAAATGTTTTTCGGTGGAAAAAAATTGGCATTTTTTTTGAGTTTGTCAATAAAATGAAAACCTGAACATTGAACAATTTCAGGGGCTGGGATTTTTTTGTTGCTGTTGTTGCAAAAATGAAAATTATGTTTTTCGGGGGGATGGGATTGCCCTCCAAGCCATTAGCAAGTAGGACTTTATTCAGGGGGACACAGTATTATTAGTAAATTCCATGAGAAGAGGCTAGAGACTATTCAAACAGCATATCCTGTTGCCAGTGCTCAAAGGACAACATATAACGAATAGTTCTGCATTCAGTTTCTAGAGGTGCTCAGCACCCTGCAGGGAGGATTGGGGAGAAATCAGGCTCAAAATCTGCAATTTTGATTTAAGAGCTATGTAAAAGGTACGCATTAATCGTTAATAACCATAGCCCTGGTATATGATTATGGCTTCTGTCTGATAAGCCACAGAAAATCCCATGTTATAGCGGTGAAAAATATTGACAAACAATTTCATTGAATATTTTGATTTTTGTTTGTTTGTTTTTACACCAAAATGTGTTTTGTTTAATATCAAATTGAAACCGTACGTTGGTTTTGGTTTTCAAAAGCTACAATGAAAGAAACGTGTTTTGTTTGAAAATTTTTAGTTAACTGCCCCCGCCCGCAAATATTTTCATTTCAATGAAACGGCAATTTTTTCCCCCCCAATGAAAAACATGTTTCGACCAGTTCTATACACTGGTATTTTCCAGACTGTTAGACAAATGCTTACAAGGAGTTACAAGCTCAAATTCTCAGCTTGTGCAAACAAACACATCTACATTGACTTCCACTGCGTTTTACTCATTTACAACGGCGGAGAATTTGTCACCATACCCCTTTTAGGAGGTTTCATTGTCCCCATTTCCCAGAGGGGCAAACTGAAGCACAGAGCAGGGTTCTGTTTGCTTATTTGTTTTAAGAAACCTGTCCCAGGTCATACTAGGCCCCGTGATTCCTAACGCCCAGGCTTCTTACTCAGATCACTGAATAACACCGTATCTCAATTTCCAGGCCAGTGACTGTAAATGTAGCAAACATTTGCCTTTATTTTTTTTTTTATACCAAGGGTCACAATAGGGCCAGAAATTCCCCAGAAGCAATAGACACTCGGAAAGCCAGTGAGGTCGGCAAAGAGATCTGACTGGGCAACGTGCTTATTTTGCTCCAAGCGACATTAAAGTCGGGGGAAAAAGGTGAGTGCGCAAAAGTGATTTATGACACAACTGCTTTTCGAGAAGCCACGATGCTCGTTTCCTGCAAGCCCCAGATTGACATCCAGCAGGGCTAATGGTTTAGTGTTGAGGGGAGCTCTTTCTGGGCAAGTGCGTCTCTAAGATCACACCCACATCCTGGGTTTATGACAGACATCTGTGAGGGGTGACAGTCTTGGAAACACTCGGGTATTAAGGAAACAACCAGGCACAGCCTCTGTTAGTAAATCATTCCTCTAGACACAGGGAGAAGGGGTGGATTTTCACCCTGAGGAAGCTATTTATTCAATGGGATTAGGGAAACATCACAGCATTAACCACACAGCTTCCAGTGAATCCCTGAAATAGGGAGGGGGTTTATACAGCTAAGGAGAAAACAAAAACCAAACCAAGCTTGGGATGTGGTGGCAGAACCGCTGTTACCATCTGTATCCCAGTAGCACCTACAGGCCACAGCTACAGAGTCCCATTAGGCCACGCACTGTACAAACACATAGCAAGGCAGTGTCTGCCCCAAGGAGCCCACCGGTTAAAGAGACAAGTCACACAGGGTGGGAGAAAGGAAGGATTATCAGCCCCATTTTACAGATAGGGTACTCTGAGGCACAGAGCGATTAAATGGCTTGCCCAAAGCAAGACAGGGAGTCTGCAGCAGAGTTTGGGGAGTCTGGCAAGCAGTCCTGGGTTTACAATGGCGCCAGTGGCGCCATGGGGCGGGGCCCATGCTTAGAAGGGGCCCCGGCCTGCTCCGCTTGCACTGCGCCCCGAGACCCCGCTGGCTCCCCCCGCCCACCACTTGCTCCTCTCGGTCTGCCAAGGGCTTCTCTCCGCCCCTTGGCCCTATCCGCCAGCTCCTCTCTGCCTCCTGGCCAGACCCCAATGCAGCTCCGGCTCTGGGTAGTCTCTGCTTCCCTCCACCTGTGGGGCCTCACCTGTCTCCCCGGAGCTGAGCTGCCTGGGACTGGTGCAGAAGCCTGGCCAGCCTCAGCCAGTTGGGTGGGGAGAACAGTGTGTGGGGTGGGGGGGCTTGGCTGGGCCCCTCCAGGCAAGTGTGTCTTGAGGGAACCCAGCCGAGACAGGCCCTGGCCTGGCTGATCGTGCCACTCCCGAGGGGCCAGAGCGATTCCTGGCTCTGGGACCAGCAGGGCCGGTGAGTGCGGCCAGGAGGCAGGGCATGGGGGAGTGGGTCAGTGTGGGGTCTCTCAGGGGTCGCTGGGCTGTGAGGGGGCGGGAAGATCTGTGTGTGTTGGGGCACTAGGGAGTGGGGGTTCTGTGTGGGGTGCTGGGCAGCTGTGGGCAGGAGAGCACTGGGCAGGGGTGGTGTTGTGCACGGCGCTGTGCATTTGTAGAGGAGGTCTGGGGGGGCACTGGGCATAGCGGGTCGGGGGGAGTGTTCATGTTGGGTGTGGGGGGAATATGTGGCACGGCATGGGCGCACCCCCCAGGGGAAGGGGCACGCTGGCAGCACAGGGCCAGGCAGACTAGTGTGCATCTGGCAACTGCCGATTTGTAACTAGTGCCCTCGCACTGGGCTGGGTGTAGTGGGGAGGCCCCTGCCATGCCCCATTGCCCCTGGCTGGCCCCTCGCTCTGGGGCCTGGCCTCCCTGCGCCATGCGCCATTGCTCCCATGGGGGCCCACAAAAAATTAATGCATTCCAGCCCCCTGTCCTGTCAGGCCATCCTTCCTTCCTTCCTGAGGGAAGAAGTCACTCCATTTTAAACCCCACAGAGGTGTGAGGTGCTGGCCTGTCCCCTCAGCACAGCAAGGGCCCACAGCCACACCCAGAGTCTTTCAAGCGCTTCTCCCAGAGCGAGTCAAACAGAGCTTGCAAACCACCACCAAACTCACAGCTCAGGCTGCCAGGACCCAGAGTCCGATCACTCAGGTCCCCTCTCTCTTTATGCCAGGGTCAGGCACAGGCCCCAGCCTCCTTCCTGCAGGTTCCTCCTACGGCGTTGTCTCAGCCCTTTCATAGGGAACACCAGGCCCCTTCCCAGCTGGGTCTGATCATCAAACAGGGCTGGCTGGCCTCAGGCCTTTAAAGAGACAAGACCCCCCCGCCCCCCGAAAATTGGGGAAAACATCTTTGTGAAAATTCGTTTTTCCACCAGTCCCAATAGAAAGGATTAGGGGCCCTTTTATCCTGAAGTAATAACATTGTAACAAGCAGGCAGCGACAGAGCTTCAAGCATAACCAATCCCACTCTCTGGACTGGGTAAGAGGTCTCCTAAGTGGAGATGTTAATGCCGCTTAAGAACCTGGCTAGGCAATTCCTTCCTCTCCACAGCAACCAGGCAGTTATCCTTAGCACAAAGTGACGACGTCTTAATCACACACTGTGCTCTCAGTGCGATGAATTTCCCTTTTAAGAGAAGAGAGCGAGATCTGGCAGTCCCTATATTCCAGGCGGTTTTAATTTCTACAGGATGCCGCAGATTAGGACATCAGATAACAACAGTAACAACAGCAACAAACCTCCCGATCCCGTGGAGGCTTGCAGGCTTCATTTCAGAATCAGGAACATTGCTAAGCGCTGTTGCGACTCCGGACGTGAACTGCACACACCGGGCATTTTCCCATTGTCCCTGCTCACGCCTGGCTCACACTCTGTAGACACCTGGAACGCCTGAAATACAGACCCAACATCTGACGAAGCTTCACTCCCCAAGGTGACTGGTTTAGGCCCCGATTCAGCAAGATACTTAAGCATGTGCTTAATTTTGAGCATACGTCAACCAGGCTACGGCCACAGCTAAAGGTAGCCGCGTGCTTAGGTGCCTTGCTGATTTGCAGCCCTGTGCCCTGAATGACGCGCCTCAGAATGATTTGGGTCTATTCTGCAAAGGAAAGGCACTGGCTTGAAACCCAAACTCTTCTGTCCACTCATAGAAAAGGAAGCAGCAGGTACCAGCACCACCACTAAGTTTTCTCTGCAGGAATCCCGGCTGGAGATAGGACGGGATAGGTCAGAATCCACGTCCATTGGGTCCCTCGTCTCAACATGGGAGCCAATTAGCACTGACTGAGAGGCTGGAGATTTCTTGGACGCTCGTCCCCCTGGGAAATAAACTGAGGCTCACCCAAAACCATTCCGCACAAGGCACCAGAGGGGCCAGCAAATGGCGATGCCTTTTGGTCAATACTGACCCAGGCCTAATTCAGAGATGAAAGGCGCCGTATCTCATTACCAACCCCGCAGCTTTTCTAGTGACTCATATATATTTTTTTAAATCTGCTTGCCTGGTGTGGTTCCCAGCGTGCACTGATGCTCCGATAGAGCCAAGCATCAACGTGTACACGTCCCTGGGCATCTGACAGCACTGAGCTTCCTTCGTCCTTCAGTTACTTGGGCAGCCGTTTGATTTTGACAAATTCGAGGCAGGATAAACTGGAGGAGCCCACGCGGCCGCAGCTAAGAGGTCAGGACTTTACACTGGGTGATCCTTTATTGTATGGTATTTAAAGTCGACGCGCTGCCTTCCTAACGGTTAACCCATCTGCTGCACAAAGAACGTCTGAGCGCATCAATTGGTTTAGGGAGGGGGAAATTCCCTGTAAGCAGATAAGAGAATCAGTAGCTGCTGTGTAATCTGGCGGCGTTGCTTTCCGACCATTAATACGGCACATTGTCTCCAAGATCCTCGGTAAGACAGCACAGTGAGCTCAATATCCGCTTAGTCACCGACACACCATCTGCTGCGAGTGGCAGCAGGATCAAGGAGATGGATTTGGGGAGCGGAAGCCTCTGCATAGCAGCCGCAAGCTGGCATTGGGGGAAACAGACCCCCAAAATCCCCTCTGTACTTTCTTTAGTGCACCCAGAACTAACTCAATAATGCAATGGGCCCAGCAAACAGGGCAACTAGAGTGGGTTCCATTCCTGGCTCTGTCGATGACCTGTTGTGTAACTGTGGGCATCTCAGCTTTCCCATCAATAAAATGGGCATAATAATACCTGGCCTGCAGGGTAAAGTGTGTTGAAACCTGGAGATGAAATGTGTCATATGCTATGTATCATTGATGAAGATGACCTTCCTTGTCCATCTCTCTGGATTGCTCCTGACACTATGCAGTCCAGTTTTAAGAGGATCAAGGATTGTGTTTCCACCCCTTCCCACATGCTAGTATTTGCCTTATTACAACATTCTCCTTTTCTTAATTTTATCCCATTGCTCTTACTTATACTCTCTTGTATGACCCATAATCATCCTTCTCTTGGCTTAGTGTACACATCCATCCACCTCCCTTAGTTCTAGCTCAGCCAAGTTATACAGAGCTATTTTTTCCCATAAATTATTCTTTATTATTTGTATTGTGCTAGTGCCCAGGAGCCCCAGTCATGACAAAAAGATAGTCCCTATCCCAGAGAGAAACCCAATCTCACAAGCCACATAGGGCCAGTCTTGTCAGCTGCTCATGTAAGATTTTGGACTCCAATGGTGGGGATCTCACAAATTTAGATAATCTTCTGAGATTTCTGGCACTGTGGCTGGTTAAAATCTCGTGAGATCAGCAGTTCTGGTGGCCAGATTTGGCTGAAAATGTGGCAGTAAGGCTACTGTGGAGTGATTTCGCTTGCTAGCCAAGTCAGAACTAGAAAACAGGCCCCTTCTGGTTTTGAATTAAAATTGTACAGGCAGAGATAGAGCGCCCAATCCTCAATTGGTGTAAATTCGCATGGGTCCACTGATTTCAGTAGCGCTACATAAATTTATTCAAGCGGATGACCTGGCTTTCAAATCTGAATGCTCCTGAAATTTGAAAGGGTAGAGATTCAAATTCCTTGTTTTGGGCCATCTGTACTTATGATGTTTGCCCACAGCCTCCCATCAGGCTAGCAGCATCAGGAATAGAACCCTGGCGTCCTGACTCCTAATCTTCCCCCGTGACCCCAATCTACAGTCGTTCTGCAGCCAACTTGCTTCAGCCTGACTCCAGTTTTCTTCCCCAAAGCATTTGGACCAGCTTTCTCTGATGCAACTGTCGCAACAGCTGGGATGCAGCAATTCTAACATACAAGACAGTGAGGTCTGGGTCTAATGAAGTCACCCGATCACAGATTATTTTGCTTCGCAAACTGTGCTCCCCCAAACGGGTGGTGTATTTGCTGTTGGAAGGGCAAAGCCCAGTTTGGCACCAGCTGAGATGTGTCCGATGCCTCCCCGTCGTAATGACAGATCCACTATTCTAAGAGTCAACACCCGTCATTTAGTCTGGATTCATTTCAGGAGATGAACGTCACACGCACACAGAGTGTTTCTTGTTATATTAAATCTGACACAGGAGGGAAGAGGGTCAGGTGATCTTGGACTTCCTTAGAGGTTTTTTGAGGTTTTTAAGGCCTGGCTTGACAAAGCCCTGGCTGGGATGATTTAGATGGGGATTGGTCCTGCTTTGAGCAGGGGGTTGGACTAGATGACCTCTTGAGATCCCTTCCAACCCTGAGATTCTATGATTCTATGACTTTGTCGAGACTTTCTCATGGGAGTTTTATGTACTAAATATTTCTACAGCGCCGGTCAGCTGCGGATGTCACAACAGCCACCCGAGGGAGATGAGTTATCACCGTTTTGCCAGGTAGGTAAAATGATGTGGCATTGGAGTGACAGGCCCGTGCTCTAATGACAGACTCAGGAACAGAACCCAGGACCAACTATTGGCAGTCCCCAGCTCCCACCAGTGGATCACGCCCCGCTCCCAACTTAGAGAGCGCCGATGGGAACACACAGGGCTTGTCGACACTTGAAACGCTACAGCCCCTTGGAAGCCGACGCGAGTCTTTCCATTGATCTCCACTGGCTTCGGATCAGGCCCTTAGCATCAGCATTGGGGGAGTTCCTGGGGCTTTGTTACTGGCTTGCTCGTCACTCCACACGCCGGGAGTAAAGGAGGGCAGGCTGCCCTTGCCCGTTTGCAATTTTACTGTCCTTGGGGGGGGGTTGGTTTTTTTGATGCCCCAAGGCCTTCAGGATACAGGAGTCGATAAGCCCATATTGACCGAGCTCCCTGGCTAATTAGGTTATGTACATGGCTCTCCTCTGGCTACTCCCCCTCTTCGAGGGTAACAGCCCATTGGCTGGATGCCCACTCGCCAGCAAGAGCAGACTGAGCGTGCAGGCTACCACCTCGTGTACTAGGGGTTTGGACCTCCCTGTGCGCTCCTAACGTATTTCCCAGGCATCTCCCGCTATCTGGCAGCCTACATGTCCCAGAGGCGCTTTCTCGCTTTCTAATGAAAAGCTGTTAGAACTGTCCCTTCCTGGGACATATAGGCATTCAGGGAGGGCCTTTGCGGGATGCACCATGTTGTCCGAGCCTCAGAGGATTCTGGGAGACATGGTCTCCTGTGAAAGCTACTAGTGTTGAAAGCAGCTAGTGTACTCTCAATCCGGTGGTTCTTCGCCCAGCCCCAGTGCAGGCCCACAGACACATGGAAACTTCCAAGAGATCAGCTCCCTTTTAGGCACTGAGCACAATGGGAGTTGCTGGGCGCTGGAAAAATTTGACCCTAAGTAGCTACCCGGGGGAAACTGAGGCCTAAGCGACTTGCCCAATGTCAACTCGCAAGTCAGGCTTAGAACCCAGGTCTCCTGGTGCTTTCTTGCACACCGTACCCGCTGGGCTATGCCACCTGCCTAACGGTACACAGATAACTGTGAGTCTCTCCCACGGAGAGGTGGGCCGGTGTTTGTTTTGATAGGCTGCATGGCATCTGGCTACCACCGCCCCCGATGTGACACAAACCCACAAAGACATTGCTAGCACCTCTGGAGACAGCGTGGGCCTGGAGAAGACCCCGCCATGTTCCATTAGCATGTGGCACGAGGCCCCCTAATTCTCTTTGACCCCCCCTAACATTTTAATCAACACTTATTACTATTTGTGTTACTGTAATGCCTAAGAGCCCCAGTCGGGGACCAGGACCCATTGTGTTAGGTGCTCTACAAATGCAGAACACACAGTCCCCACCAAAAAGGGTTTTCAGGTGCCCTGTAGCATGGACATCCTGCCTTCAATGGAGCCTTTCACTGGAAGGGTTTTTTGGATTAGGTATAAAATGGAGGTCCTGACCATTAGTAACAATTAAAAGAGCGTAGGGCCCTTTATGCAAGA